>PVIU01004347.1:0-128386 GCA_004026605.1 Ondatra zibethicus | reverse complement strand
TCACAGAGATCTGCCTGCTTCCTCTTAAGGGTTAGGGTTAAAAGTGTGCACCACCACGTCCAGGGAGAGACTCTGCTTCAAAGAAAAAAAAGGTGTAGAGTGATAGAGAAAGACCCTTGAAGACCTCCTGTGGATTCTGCATGTGCACACTCATCTGCACACACACATATATAACACACACACACACACACACACACACACTGAAACAAACAAACAAAAAAGGGTTAGACATATTTAGGAGAGGTTTTGCAGGTATGACAAGTATATGGATAGTATAAAATTTACCATCCTAATCTTTTAAAATTATATTATCCATCGATCTACCTGCCTATCTATCTATCTATCTATCTATCTATCTATCTATCTATCTATCTATCTATCATCTACTTACCTACCTAGCACATGTGTGTGAACGAACATGCATGTGCCACAGCATGTAGGTCAGAATCAGTTCTCTCCTTTCATCATGTGGGTCCTGGGTATCAAACTCAGGTAGTCAGCTTGGTGGCAAGTGCCATTGTCAAGTCACCATCCGCATCATTCAAGGATATAAATGGGTGCTGATAAAATACATTCACGAAGGCTGGGCATCTGAGCACAGTGGTTCATGCCTGTAGTTCCAGCACTTGAAAGACCAAAGACGGAGGATTGGGAGCTCAGGGTCAATGTCTACGTAAGTCCTGCCTCAAACAAAACAAAACAAAACAATTCACATCGTTATGTATCCATCACCATTATCTTTTGAACTCATTTTGCCAAACTGAAGCCCTGTGCCCATTAAACACCTCCCCATCCCCAATCTGTCAGCCTTCCTTCCTTCCTTTTCTTTTTGTTTTCGTTTGGATTTTCAAAATGGAGTTTCTCCGTGTAGCTCTGGCTGTCTGGGAACTTGCTTTGTAGACCAGGCTGGCCTCGAACTCACAGAGATCCGCCTGCCTCTGCCTCCCGAGTGCTGGGATTAAAGGCGTGCGCCACCACTGCCCTTCTCTACTTTCTATCTCTATGAATTTTATGACTTTAGTGACTCTACTAAGTGGAATCATGCTGCAACTTTCTTTTTATAATGAACTCATTGTGACTGTCAGAATGTCCTCAAGATTCACCCACATTGTAGCACATACCAGAATTTCTCTCTTTTTAAAGTTTGAATAATATCCCACTGTAGGAGTGCAGTACATTTTGGAAGTCAGCTGTGCCCACCACCCAGACCACTACATTTTGCTTAATGGCTCGTCTGTCGTTGGCTTCTCTTGTTTCTACTTTCTGGCTATGATGAATAACACTGCTACGACCATGCGTTTACATAATTAGGACTGACATATTCATCTGGATGCACACTCACAAATGGACTTGATGCCCTACTGTGTCCTATGATAGTTCTTTGTTTAGTATATGTATGTATGTTTTATTTTTGAGACAGGGTCTTATTTTGTAGCCCTACTGACTTGGAACTCACCATGTAGACCTGGCTGGGCTCAAACTCATAGAGATCCACCTTCCTCTGCACTATCGCACCAGGCTGTTTTATTATTTTTTAGCTGTGTGTAGTAGGCATTTGTGTATGCGTCTATGGAGTGCAAGTGTCCATGGAGGTGTCAAAGGCATCAAATCCCCTGGAGCTGGACTTACCGGCAGTTATGAGCTGCCTGATGTGGGTGCTGGGAACTGAACTCGGGTCCTCTGGAAGAGCAGCGAGTGCTCCTAACCTCTGAGCCATCTCCTGAGCGCCTCTTTTTCTTTGAGGAACTGCCCTGTTATAATGGCAACGGCAGCAGCTTTACATCCCAGCTACAATGCACAAGCAGCCATGCTTTCAGTAGCACTTGTCATTTCCTGTTGTTACTGTTGCTTTTTAGAAAACAGCAGCCGCAACCAACCACTCCCCTTCTTGGCGACCATCCTTCCCTCTACCCCAAACCTTCCACTCACCTCCCATTCGCTTTTCATCTAATAAATACATCAAGGCTTAGATGCTGTGGGGTGAATAGGATGCAGGAGCTGCCAGATTAATCTTTGTATCAGAGGAATAATTAAAATGCCAATAACCAGGATACATAGTAGCGAGAAACAGGTGCCACGGGCCTTCTGCTCTCTGGGCCTCCAAATCTACAGGCTGGCAGCGACAGTAATTTCCTAAGAAGCATTTTTTTGGGGGGTGGGGCGCTCCTTTCTTGATTTCTCATCTGCGATTTTTGTTCTTTTGTGTTTTTTGAAACATGGTTTCATATAGCTTAGGCTAGCCTTGAACTTCCTATAGAGCTCAGGCAGGCTTTGATGGTCTCTTTCATAAAGATTTGTTTTTATTTTTTATTTTATTTTATTTTATTTATTTATTTATTTTGGTTTTTCGAGACAGGGTTTCTCTGTAGCTTTGGAGCCTGTCCTGGAACTAGCTCTTGTAGACCAGGCTGGTCTCGAACTCACAAAGATCCGCCTGCCTCTGCCTTCCAAGTGCTGGGATTAAAGGTGTGCGCCACCACCACCCTGCTTGTTTTTATTTTTTGTAATTCTGTGGAGACACATGTATGTGCAGGTGTCCTTAGAGGCCAGGAGTGTTAGCTCCCTTGGAGCTCAAGTTATAGGTTGTTCTGAGCTGCCTGATATGGGTGCCAGGAACTGAACTCAGGACCTTTGGAAGAGAGTGGGTGCTCTTAACCTATGAGCCATCTCTCCATTCCCTGATCTTCTGTTCTGAGAATACTTTGGCTCTTCTGAGGACAGCTCTGGCTTCAGGTTGGGATCTCTGTTCTGAGGGAGAATAAGCTCAGCTGAGTGACTTTTTTTTTTTTTTTTTTTTTTTTTTTTTTTTTTTTTTTTTTTTTTTTTTTTTTTTTTTTTTTTTTTTTTTTGGCTTTGCTACACAGGGTTTCTCTGTATAACAGCTCTGGCTGTCCTGGAACTTGCTTTGTAGATCAGGCTGCCCTCGAATTCATAGAGATCCACCTGCTTCTGCCTCCTGAGTGTTGGGATTAAAGGTGTGCACCACCACCGCCTGGCTTTACCATAGGTCTTACTTAAAGCTAACACTATTACATCAATAAACTGGCGATCACCCCAGAGCTGGCACAGTATAGTAAGAATTCAACCTCTGGAAATACGCAAAGGTGGGTTTGGGTCATGACACTACACTACCAGTGGCTACTGTAGACAAAGGACTTAACCTTTCTTTCTTCCTTTTTTTTTTTTTAATTTTGAGATAGGGTCTCTGTATGTAGTCCTGACTTCCCTGGAACTAGCTCTGTAGACCAGGCTAGCCTCAAACTCACAGAGATCCACCTGTCTCTGCCTCTCAAGTGCTGAATTAAAAGCAGGACTTAACCTTTTGAGTCACAGCTTCCTTAACTGTCAAAAGGAAGGACCTACTCTGACCTCTGCCACCTTAGAGTATGGTTAAAGAGATAAAATGGGTCACAGTCTTAGCATGATGCCTGGTACACTGGAAGTTAGCATCAGCAACCCTATCAAGCACTGAGAGTGTCGGCATGGTGGATGCCTAAGGCTGTAGAAAGTGGACGTGGAGCAGTCACCAGATATGCAAAGGACTTGATGAGAGTTTGCTAACAAGGTCTTTGGCAGCCTCCAGGCAGAAGGCAAGGTGGCACAGTAAAGGTATAAAACAAAGCTGAGCACTGCTCTCACGGAGAGTTGTCCAAGGCAGGTGCAATGGCACAGGCTGATAATTCCGGCACTTGGGATCAAGGCTTCAAGATCATTCTCTGCTATATGTCAAGTCTGAGGCTAGCCTGTGCTAAATGAGACTCTGTTTCAGAGAGAGAGAGAGAGAATTGTCTAGAGCCAGGCATGATGATTTAAATCTGAAATAAAGCAAGAGGATCACCGTAAGGCTATCCTTTAAATTGGTAAGGTTCAGAAGGCCAGAAACCTTTGTTCCCTGAATGATTTCTTGAACATTTTCTCTGGGACCTCATATTTGGAACGAGTTTGCCAGCCGGACTGTTGGTTACATAATTGCTTGGGCACCCAAACCGAGGGGAAGGCAAGGTTTTGAAACCGCTGTAGCTCAGGGAGTAGCTCAGGGAGTCCGGGCCATCGCCTTGAGGAGACTGAGAACCGGGAATGGGCCGACGTTCTTCCTGCAGTACTTCACACTCCTGTTATCCACAGAAACTTCGGCTTCAAATAGCACAGTAACTAGCAGAGGTGTGGTGTGGTGGAAGGAGTTAGGCCAGAAGCCTTTCAGCCACCCCTGTCCCTGGAGCCGGAATGGGCTGGGAGAAGGGCAGGGCCAGGCAGGTGCTGAAGGTGACCCATCCAAGAGGAGTCCCAGAGCCCTGCTCTGTCCTTTCGGGTTTAGTGACCTTTGTTTTCGGTCCTGGGTCTTGAACCAGGACTTCGTGCATGGCAGGCAGTGCCCCACCACTTGCTATAACCCTAGCCTTTTCATTTTTGTTTTGAGATAAGATCTTGCTTTTTGGCCAAGGTGGCCTCAAACTTTAAAAAATATTTTGTCATTTTTTATTTATGTCTCTATGCTCTGTCTCTGGTGTGTGTGTGTGTGTGTGTGTGTGTGTGTGTGTGTGTGTGTGTATGGGAAGTCATGCTTTAGGAATCCAGAAGGTGTTGAACCTCTTGGAGCTAGACTTACAGGAGCTTGTGCGTTGTCACGTGGGCCCTGGGAACTCAGCTCCCCATTCTCTGTAGGAGTCGTAGCAAGTGCTCTTAACCACTGAGCTATTTCTCCAGACTCAGGCCTCAGACATGACCTGGAACTCAACGTGCAGATGAAAGTGGTCTTGTACCACTATGCCCAGCTCGCCTTTGGTCTTCTTCCTCTACTTTCTGATTATTGAGATTACGGATGTGCTAACATGGGCTCTTTAGAATAGAGCATGATGAGAGTGAAGGTTCCTCCTTTGTGCCAGGTTTTATTCTAAGCACTCCACAGGTATCAGATAACTCATTTATCCATAACTCACAGTATATGGATGAGATGGATATAAATGATTAGCCCCATTCAGATGAGGAAACTGAGGCCCAGGACCATGCAGCAGCCCCAAGGCATGTGTTTTTTCTTTTCTGTGTCACAGTATCCTAGAGGTGGGTCCCTGCTGCCTAACTCAAAAGATTCACACAGGAACAAGATCTTAGTAACGACCTCTTAAGTGGGAAATGACCTCTTAAGAGGTTCAGTGAAAAAAAAAATTCTAGGGTCACAGCACAGCACCACTGGCCTGGATGAGAAAAAGCCAGGTTTGTAATCCTGAACCCCAACAGGATAAATCTGAACGGTCACAGTTCAAACCCAGCCTGGGTGACACCCAGTCTCAAAAACAAAACAAAACAAAAACAAACAAAATCAACAAGGATGGGTGAAATAGCTCAGCAGGTACAGGCACTCACTGCTCCCAACTTGAGTTTGATTCTTGGGACCCCTGTGGAAGGAGGGAGCCAACTCCTGAGAGCTGTCCTCTAACCTCCACACAGGCACAACGTATTTGCCCCCCAAATAAATAATGCAATTAAAAAAAGAGTCCTGTGATACCTAGTACATAGCTGAAAAGCATGTCATTTTTTTAGGGGATGTGTGAATAAGGATGCATTTGTGGGAGAGAAAAAGAAGAAGATAGGCATGCATATGCACATGTCCTGGCTACTGGTGGACTTGCCCTGGTCCAGCACCTTCCACACTCCTTCTTTAGGTCACATAAGGAAATCCCTCTCTTCACACCATATTCTCATTTTCTTCTTTCTTCTTAAATTTATTTTATATATATATGTGAACATGCGACAGCATGTATTGGAAGTCTGAGGACAGCTTACAGGAGCTGGCTTGCTATGTGGCTGCTTCCTGGAGTTGAGCCCACCCTGCTACAGGCACCAGACACCCACAGGGGCTTTCTGGGGAAATCTGTTCCTTCAGTCTCCCAGGAACCTGGGTGTGGCTACCCCTGGCTGTGGCTTTACAGAAGCAGCGCCCATAGGTTTGGGCAAACTCTAGCTGTGAGAAATGTCAGCCCTGTGACTTTGCAGTCATACTCTGATCATGTGACTTTAGGTAGTCATGAGTCTGGAAGGTCACAGAGGAAGGGAAAGGAGTTGGCTTTTCCAAGGCCTGCTCTAGGTCTGGAAGCCCTTGTGAATGTGAGCTCATTTGTATTCTCCCAATAACAATGCCACCTATTTTATAGGCGGCTCCACTGAGGCCAGAGAGTCCAAGGCCTGTGCTGAGGTCACACAACCAATAAACAGCAAAGCCAGGATTCAGACTTAGGCTCAGAAGAAGCCTGTGCATCCCTGGGTCCAGTCCCAGGATAAAATGGCTGCTGAGAACAACACCAGGCATGACTGGAGACCCAGGACCAGGCTCCACCGCTGTTGAGGACTTTAATCTTGGCATGTTCTAGGAAACTGCTCAAAGCCTGAGTCCTCGCTATAAAGTAACAGCATAGCACATGAAATTATAGGAGCTGATTAATGTAAACGTTTGACTCAGCCTGAATGATTATTCTGTGTCATTGTGTCCTGCCCTGGCACCCTGGCTCACCCCTCCTCCCTGGCTGTCCCCACAGATCATTACTGGGATTTCCCCACACACCATGTACACAGCGAGTTCGAGAGCTTCCCTGAGAATCACTTCACGGAGCTGCAGAGTGTGCAGGCCCCGCAGTTGCAGCAGCTCTACCGTCACATGGAGCTGGAGCAGATGCATGTCCTCGATACCCCCATGGCACCGCCCCATGCCAGCCTCAGCCACCAGGTGCGTGCTGCTGGCTGTCCTCTGTCCCCTGGACCTCCAGGCTGGTGGTGAGGCATGGAAGCGTAGCAGGAAGTGGACACAGGCTCTTACTCAACGCGGCTTCCTGCTCCACAGAGCCAACGGCCGCTGGTACCCAACGGCTCTGCTGACCTCCTGATTGACCTTATGAACCCACACCTTTACGTCACAGAGGACCCCTAGTCCTCAGCCAGCCTTTCCCACCAACCCCTGTTTGTGGGCCCCTAGGGTCCCAGTGACTCCAGTTTACATGTATCCAGTGTCTGGGTCACTCAGTACTAGCCTCTGCCAATCCCGTGGCTCCTCACTGACCTCCACTGCCCTCTCATTAGCTTATCACCCCTTATTAAGTCCCACGCACTGTTTTTCTTCTTCGAGACAGGGTTTCTCTGTGTAACAGCCCTGGCTGTCCTGGAACTCACTCTGTAGACCACGCTGGCTTCGAACTCACAGAGATCCGCCTGCCTCTGCCTCCTGAGTTCTGGGATTAAAGGCGTGGGGCTCCACCACCTGGTCCCATTCACTTCCTTATAACCAAGCCACTGCTCCCTGCACCCCCTCCATTCCTAGTCCACTGTCAGGCCAGATGGCCCCTTGCCATACCAGAGGCTGCAATGGGAAGCGTGGTAGGCTCAATAACTAGCAAACCATTGCACCATGACCACATCCCTGAGTTTTGGTCCAGACTGACCTCTGGTGTTCCCTTCTCAGTCTTCCTGGCCCTGCTGACCACTCCCCAGCTCCCCAGCTCCCACTCAGCAGACCCCTGTTGCAGCCCTGGGCTGCCCCTTATTGACTTCCGGCCTTTCCTTCCTTCCTTCCCTCTGCAGGTTTCCTACGTGCCCCGGATGTGCTTCCCTTACCAGTCCTTGTCCCCAGCCCGCCAGCAGAGCTCAGATGAGGAGGAGGGTGAGAGGCAGAGCCCCCCATTGGAGGTGTCCGATGGCGAGGCTGATGGCTTGGAGCCCGGGCCAGGTCTTCTGCATGCGGAGACAGGTAGGATCTGTCCCCTGATCCAGCCGATCCTAGCTGCATTTACAACCCTTGCAAATCCCAGCCAAGGCCAACTGGCCCAGTAGCTGTGTCTCAGAGCTGAGTGTGCGTGTGTGATTCTCCACTGTGTAAGACTCTAAGTCTGTGTTGTGAGTAAACAGGCATCTCCTGAAGTGTGTGAAGGCCTGTGTGTGTGAGGGGGGCTATGAGTGTGTGATGGATTGTGAGTGTGTGAGGTATCGTGTGTGTTTGTGAATGTGTGAGTGCCTGTATGTGAGGGCGTGAGGATAGGCATGTGGATGTGTGAGAGTAGATATAGATATATGGATGGCTACATGTGATGTGTAGGTACGACGACATGTAGGGTACGTGTGTGTTTGCACCTACCACAGTCAGGAGCGACTGCTGGGAGGGTTCCTGGAAAGTCCTTGCGTCCCGTCCGCACCCCGCCTGAGTGCCCCTCTCCCACAGGCAGCAAGAAGAAGATTCGCCTGTACCAGTTCCTGCTCGACCTGCTGCGCAGCGGCGACATGAAAGACAGCATCTGGTGGGTGGACAAGGACAAGGGCACCTTCCAGTTCTCATCCAAGCACAAGGAGGCGCTGGCGCACCGCTGGGGCATCCAGAAGGGCAACCGCAAGAAGATGACCTACCAGAAGATGGCGCGCGCGCTGCGCAACTACGGCAAGACGGGCGAAGTGAAGAAAGTCAAGAAGAAGCTCACCTACCAGTTCAGCGGCGAGGTGCTGGGCCGCGGAGGCCTGGCCGAGCGGCGCCTCCCGCCACACTGATCGCCCGCAGAGCCCGCCAGGCCCCCGGCCCCCGCCGGCCATAGCATTAACCCCTCGCCGGGCCCGGACACAGGGAGGACATTCCCAGGGCCGAGGCAGGACTAGGGGCCCGGCCTCGCCCTCCCACGCCCGGCCTGGCCCGTCCCGCCCCGCTTCGCCTCCCACCAGGACTCTAGCCCGGCCCAACGGCCGCCTGGCCTCGGACCGCACCCGAGGGTCAGCCTGGTTTAATGGCCACGGTGCTTCCTTGGGAGTCTGGCGTCGGTACATCTTTGTATATTGAATGCTCTTTTTAAGGCTCTTCTCTCCCCACCTCCCCCACCATTAGCCTACCAAAAACAAGTAAAATTATTCTCAGCTAATCTCCCAGCGCAGAGTCTCATTCAAGAGTTTGTGTGTGCCGGGTGCAGGGTGCGCTCCCTGTGCACAGATGTCTTCTTGTTTGTCCAGAGGACTTGTATCCAAAGCTAGACCCTGGCGACATAGTGACCATGGACGCACATAGGGAAACAAGTCTGGGCTGTTAATCAGGGGCAGGGATCATATTGAAAGACCCTCTGCTCCAGGGAGGCTTAAGTCTCAGTGAAGACTGAACTCATGATCTGAGTGAGACGTGATCCGAAAGTGCCGGTGCTGGTGACTAGCACAGCTGTTCCAACCCTTGAGCATCTGTCAGCTCTGAGGTGAGGAGACTAACATCTCCCCCCAACCACCACCTTTTGTTGTTGTTTGAGACAGAATTTCTGTGAAATAATCCTGGCTGTCCAGGAGCTCACTTTGTAAACCAGGCTGGTCTTGAACTCACAGAGATCCGCCTGCCTCTGCCTTCCGAGTGTTGGGATTAAAGGTGTGCCCCACCCCTGCCCAGCCATACCTCCTCCCCATTTTAAGGTACGGGAAACTGAGGCTCCTAGTATTTAAATGACTGGTTCAATGTCGCACAGCTGGGGAATGGCCAAACTGGATTTACTCTAGGATCTGTCTGTCCATCACTCCAGTGCAGAGTGGAAACTTTGTTTACCTGGAAGAGGAAATGCTTCAGTTAAACCCAAAGCTGCAGGCACCACACAGCATTTTGGATGTTTGTTCATGAGCCTCGCCTTACCGACTGAACCACCTTTCTAACTCAGCCACAAAGCGTTCATTTTTTGTTTTTGTTTTGTTTTGTTTTCGAGACAGGGTTTCTCTGTGTAACTTTGAAGTCTGTCCTAGCACTAGCTCTGTAGACCAGGCTGGCCTTGAACTCACAGAGATCTGCCTTCCTCTGCCTCCCAAGTGCTGGGATTAAAAGCACGCTTCACAAAGCATTCTTAACTGAGACTTCAGCCGGGTGGTGGTGGTGCACACCTTTAATTTTTTAAATTTATTTAACTTTATTTTATGTGCATTGGTTTGAGTGGTTTCAGATTCCCTGGAACTGGAGTTACAGACAATTGTAAGCTGCCATGTGGTTGCTGGGAATTGAACCTGGGTCCTCTGGAAGAGCAGCCAGAGCTCTTAACCACTGAGCCATCTCTCCAGCTCCCAAGTATTAGTTTTTTAAAAACCATTTTTTAGATTTTTTTAAAGAATGTATATGCCTGTTTTGCCTGCATTTATGTATGTGTAGCATGTGTGTTCCTGGTGCCTACAGAGTTTAGAAGAGGGGATCAGGTCCCCCTGGAGTTGGTGTTACAGATGGTTGTGAGTGTGGCACCATGTGGGTACTGGGAATGGAACCTGGGTTCTCTGCAAGAGCAAGTGCTTTTAACCACAGAGCTATCTCTCCAGCCCCACATCAGTTCTCCAGAAGACTCAGATAGGCATAGTGGTGTATTCCTGGAATAGTAGCACTTAGCAGGTTGATGCAGGAGGATTGTCATGAGACCAACCTAGATTACTAGTAATAACTTCAACACACACACACACACACACACACACACACACACACACGACTTAAGAGTAGATGATGTGGCTTTAAAGTAACTAAAATTGGGTGAAAATCATGGCTGGTAAGTTTCTGTTATTTGGAAAACACTTATGTATGGCCTCTCTCCCTTCTGATGGTAAACAATCTATTCTACTAATGTTCCTTGATGGGGGTCCCTGTAATTTACTTTTCTGTAACACCTGATGAACCTGAAGTGATTGAGGGTCCAGTTGCAGGACAAAAACAGTGGGAATGAGGTGGAAGATGGGGGTGGGATTCAGATTATTCTGGCATTAATCTTTAGTTAGTCCTTGTGACTTTAGTAAGAGCTAGCTCTGCTTCTGTCTTCTACTTTGGAGTACTTTTAGAGATTCTCTTCCCTGCCCTCACCTGTAGGTTCATCTAGCACTTCCCTCATGGTGATAGTAACTCCCAGCATTGGCTCCTCCCTGCCTGACCCTAGACTAAGCCCACCCAGCATTCCAAGGTCCAAGGCCCCTGCCCCTTGTGGTGCAGCAATGTCCATCAAGGCTCTGCTAATCAAAAGAACAGTAGCACCAAGCCCTGGACACTCTAGCCGTGGGTGTCACAGGCAAGAGCACCTCTACAGTGGAGTTTTCTGCTTCATGGACACACGGACAAGGACGAGGCTACTCCTGAGGTCCATAGAGGGTTGGAGGGGCAGAAGCCATCCAGCCATGCTGGGGGAGGGGAGGAAGCAGAGGACCAAGTGGCTCTATCTTCTCCGTGGAGGCACTTCAGCTGGGTGGAATTTGTCTATATTTAGCAGGTGACTGGCAGGAGTCAGATAAGCAGGGATGGGGAGGGGGATGGCTCTCATAAATAGTGAGAACACAGGGCACTGTTCAGCTCCTCCTTGGGTGGCTTTACCTGCCTGGTGCCTGGTGTGACCGTTCTCAAGATGCCTGAGCCAGGGAAGAAAACAGGTAGCTGCATGCACAGGTTGGGTCTGAATCCGGGGCTGTGGATGTGCACAGCTTGGGGGCAGGGCTAGGATAATGAGGATGAGGCCTCTAGGTTCCAGGAAGGGACAGAATAATCTTCTTTGGTCTGTCTATTTCTCAGTTTCTTTCCCCTTCCCACCTGTGCCAGGGCCACTGAAAGAAGTACCCAGGTCAACACCCACTCCACTTGACCTGTTTCTTCTTCAGCCAGGGTCCTCACTTCAGGGAGCCCAAATTTAGGCTACAGTGGCTCAGGCTCACTGAGCCCCTGAGCACCTCCTGGTCTCACGTACAGTGTGTGCGGGTTAGTGACCCTTTTCACCTTTCCATGTCTGCCACCTGAGCCTGAACTCCTAGAGTATGCAGACCATGCCTGAGTAGATGTGGAGAAGAACAGACAAAGAACAGAGAAACTGTAATTCAGGGCCTGGCCTGGCCAGGCCTGTGCCCTTGCAGAGGTCACTGGGGCAGGGCAGGGATCCAGTCCCAGCGCCCCCCCCCTCCCAGGCTAGCATTATCTCAGTTGTTCATTCTTAGTCTAAAGCCCTCAGAGGACAAATTTAGCTATATTCCAAGTAGGCAGAGTGCAGGGGTGGGGGTGGCCTCCTGGTGGGAGGGGGGCTGGGCTTACCCCGAGTGTTCCTAGACAGGAGGGAGAGGATCCGAGGTAGGAATGTCCTGTGTGGTGGTTAGGACAGCAGACTTGGCTCTTTCATCTGTGATCTTCTATCACTTGAGACATAAATATGGCTGCACCTACTCTGAGAGACTTGGAGTGTGCTTACCCCAGTCTCTTTATAAAAGGGTGGCAGGGATGGGGCACCAGGGAGCCTAGTCCCCGCAGCATCCACCTGCCTCTTCAGTGTCAGCCTTCAACAAGAAGCCGCGGTCGGTGGAGGTGACAGCAGGCAGCGCTGCCGTGTTCGAGGCTGAGACAGAGCGCGCAGGTGTGAAAGTGCGGTGGCAGAGGGATGGCGGTGACATCGGCGCCAGTGACAAGTATGGTTTGGCAGCAGAGGGCAAGCGGTACACACTGACAGTACGAGATGTGTGCCCTGCAGACCAGGGTTCCTATGCGGTCATTGCAGGCTCCTCGAAGGTCAAGTTTGACCTCAAGGTCACAGAGGCAGGTAAGGGCTTGCCGACCTCCTTCCCAAGGCTTCAGCTTCAGGTGCAGCCCTGAGCAGGGAATGGACGCCGGGTGCTCGCCTTTGCCCTGGTGATGCTATAAGTCAAAAACGCCCATTCCCTCTTCTGCACCAAGATCTCTTCACATTAGAGGTGGCTGCAGCCTTTTCTGAATTGTGGAGATGGGGAAACATAACGGTGACCTACAGCCCTCTCCTGCACAGACCCACGGTGACGTCACACCTAGATAAGGACTTGGCTAGCTACGTGTGTTGGCAGGGAGTCCTAAGAGCCTGGGGAGGCAGGGTGTTGGGTCAAGGCCAGAGCCTGGAAGAGGACAGCTAATGGACCTCAGAGCTGTTCAGAGCAGACATCCGGACATGGGGCAGGTGGGCTGTGAGGGAGAGAACAGGAGATGCAGGCCAGCACCTCTGAAGGTGACTGAGACTGCTCACGTTGAGATGCATCTTCGGTACAGTCGGACCAGGTCTGGAGTCTGAGAGGGTGTGTGTGGTATCTCTGGTTAGAAACTGTGTCATGCGAGAAGACAGAGCCTGCAGTTGCTCCCACTCCTGAGGAGGCCCCCAGAAAAGTCCCAGCTCCAGTCACTGAGTTGGAAGAAAACGTTCCAAGTCCTGAAGGTGAAGGGGGCTGGGGGATGTGGGACAGGCCAATGGGAGGACAGTGTCCCGGGACAGGTCTCAAAAGCCTTTTTTCTCAGGGTCTCTGAAAGGCTCAGCCCCAGAAAGTCAGGGAGCCCCTGATGACCCTATTGGCCTTTTTCTGGCAAGGCCACAGGATGGTGAGGTGACTGTGGGTGAGTGGAGGTTTCTGTGCTTAGGGGTGTTATGGGAAGTAAGCTCCAGAGTACCCCAAGTTCAGTCCGTCGCCTCCCTCCTACAGGGGGCAGCATTGTCTTCTCGGCTCGCGTGGCTGGGGCCAGCCTCTTGAAACCGCCAGTGGTCAAGTGGTTCAAGGGCAAGTGGGTGGACCTAAGCAGCAAGGTGGGCCAGCACCTGCAGCTTCACGACAGCTACGACCGAGCCAACAAGGTGGGACACCTGGTCAGGGGCACGTGGAGCTCTGGAGCACAGGGCAGAGAGGGAATGTTCAGCTGTCCCAGCTGTACACTGTACAAGACCACTCCTAAGTCAGCCATCTCCTTGGGAGTTCATCATGTTCATATGCCTGCAAGCGTCAGTCGCGGGTCTTGAGAGGTGGATCCTCTCTGTAAATTACACAGGATAAGCTCTGTATATGTGAACCCTGAGAGGTGAAGTCGGCAGGCTTTGCCACTCCCATTTTCTTTAAGTCCTGCCCTGACTTCCTTGTCTCCTGCCCACAGGTCTACCTGTTTGAGCTGCACATCACAGACGCTCAGGCCACTTCTGCGGGGGGCTACCGCTGCGAGGTGTCCACCAAGGACAAGTTTGACAGCTGCAACTTCAACCTCATTGTCCATGGTTAGAGACCTGGTGTCTGACCTGGTCTTGTGGTCTTCGCGGGTGCTTAGTCCCTTGGGCTTTTCTCTGTCTCCCAACATTAAAGAGGGTGACTAGCCGTGACTAGATAGCCAGGCTGACCACACGTCCAGCGCTGATCACCAGGGTGTGAAAGAAATCCATGGTTGCTGGGCGGTGGTAGCACACACATTTAATCCTAGCACTCGGGAGGCAGAGGCAGGCAGATCTCTGTGAGTTCAAGACCAGCCTGCTCTACAAGAGCTAGTTCCTTGTCTCGAAAAACAAAACAAGGGCTGGAGAGATGGCTCAGCAGTTAAGAGCACTGACTGCTCTTCCAGAGGACCCAGGTTCAATTCCTAGCATCCACATGGCAGCTAACAACTGTCTGTAACTCAAAGATCTCACACCCTCACACATACATGCAGACAAAACACCAATGCAAATAAAATGAAAATATTTTAAAAAAAAGAATTAAAAATTCAGTGTCCTTTTTTTAAAAAAAGAAAGAAAAACAAAACAAAAAAATTCCATGCTTTCAGGGTCTTTCAGGGCCATGGGAGGCTTAGACGAAAATGAAGGGTGGGCTCTGCTTCAGTTGTTTGTGTCCCTGACACAGTTTGAGTGTGAACTGGGAGGTGAGTGGAAAGCTGCCTGCCATAGAGGTTGGGATGACAAACTGCCTCACCTCTCTGGACACGGACTCTGGGACAAGTTGAGATGGTGGAGTCCTGTGGTCCCCTCTGAGCAACCCCATCACTTCATTCTCTTTGTATACAGAGGCCATGGGTTCTGGAGACTTGGACCTCAGATCAGCTTTCCGCCGCACGTGAGTGCCTCTCTTTCCTCAGGACTTGGGGGAGGCCAGTGGGAGAGGCCCAGGCCACTCAAAGTTTTAGATAGCGACACATGGGGGTCAGAGCTGTGAAGGGCAGGCAAACTGGCTCCTGGGTCATTGAAGACACTGTCTAACCCACAGGAGCCTGGCTGGAACAGGTCGGCGAACCAGGTACCCTTTCCTGTCCTTCTCTGTCCCATACACAGACTCCAGGTGTATCTGAGATGGGTGGGAGCCCCATTGGACTGTGTCCCTTCCTCCTACTCCACCCCACCTTCTAAGCCCCTTTGAGTTCCCCAGAAGCCT
The DNA here is from genome assembly GCA_004026605.1 of Ondatra zibethicus. Classification (NCBI taxonomy): domain Eukaryota; kingdom Metazoa; phylum Chordata; class Mammalia; order Rodentia; family Cricetidae; genus Ondatra; species Ondatra zibethicus. The sequence continues at coordinate 113,260 of PVIU01004347.1, read as the reverse complement.
CATGGGGTCCCCTTTCCACAGTGACAGCCACGAAGATGGAGGGACTCTGGACTTTAGCTCTTTGCTAAAGAAGAGGTGAGTCGGGCTGGAGAGATGGCTCAGAGATTAAGAGCACTGACTGCTCTTCCAAAGAGTTCAATTCCCAGCAACCACATGGTGGCTTACAACCATCTGTAATGAGATCTGGTGCCCTCTTCTGGCCTGTAGGCATACATGGGGGCTGAACACCGTGTACATAGTAAATGAATAAATCTTTAAAAAAAAAAAAAAAAAGAAAAGAAAAGAAAGAAGAGGTGAGTCCTTGGGTTGCGCCTTCCAAGACAGGAGCGGGACATGACCCTGAGGCTTCCCAGCTGTGTGGCTCTGCACAAACCTCCTCTCTGAGCTGATTTCCTTGTTAAATGGGAGAATCCCAGTGTGGAAAGGACTTTTGTTCTGACACCCATCCTCGGTGTACCCCCCTCCCCCAAGGCCCCATATAGCATCTCCAGTAGATCATTTCTGTAGACTCTGAGGACCTAGCCAAGCCCCTTGACTTCATTTCTTTTTCTGTCCTGTCTTCCCTCTCCCTATCCATCCCACATGGCTACTGCTGCTGTTCCTGCGCAGAGAGTAAGCAATGGGTTTGGGAGCCTCTGGGGCAAAAAAACATTGGCTTTTGGGATATGCACCCTTTCTTCTGGGGTTTGGTGAAACACACCTCAGGGTGACACTCCTGAGGCTTGGGTGGCCCCCATATCTATCGGATATTAGAACAGGAGACCTGCTCTGAGAAGTAGGGCACAGTATTTGGAAGAGGGAGGAAGTGAAGGCCCTGGGAAGGACCGCAGTCTTGGCAGGGAGGTGCCCAGACTTCTAATGTGTCCCTGTCCTTTCTTCCTCATTGGGAGCAGCAGTTTCCGGAGGTGAGTGCCCGGGCAACCTCAGAACCCGCCCTAGTTCAACCCCCAAAACAACAAGGCCTGTAGACTGGGAGGAAGGGGATTAAAAAGAAGGGAGAAGAAGGGAAGAGAAAGGGAGGGGGAGGGGAAGGAATGGGGCAGAGGCAGGCCCTCATCCTGTGTCCAGGAACCCCTACCCCAGGGAGGGACAAAAGGGACTGCCTTAAGCTTCCCAGTGGCCTATGGGGCACAGGGACTCAAAACTGGAGGCACCTGCTGAAGAGGACGTGTGGGAGATCCTGAGACAGGCACCACCGTCAGAGTACGAGCGCATCGCCTTCCAGCATGGAGTCACAGATCTGCGAGGCATGCTGAGGAGGCTCAAGGCCATGAAGCATGATGAAAAGAAGAGCACAGGTTAGCCCTTCCCACACATGGGAAAGCAGATTGGACCCACTAGCTCCCAATATACAACAACTGCTACGTCAGAAAGCACCACACGAAAGCCTGCAGGTTGGACAGATGGCGCCCTCTGGGGTAAGACAGAGTACTGGCAGTGAATTAACACGTAAGCAACGTAGAGCATGTTTTACATAATTACCTAATTTAATTCTCCCAACAGCACCACCATATAGAGAATATTATCAGTTCACTTTGACAAGTAAGGAAACTGAGGCACAGAGACAAAGGGACAGAGCGCTGGGCACCCGTGTTCCTTTGCAGCTGTCTCCAGGCCCAGCGTTTCAGGGCTTGCTCAGTCCTTCAGCTGTAGCTCTGAGTTTACCAACATGGCTGCAAGGGAAACATTTGTGAGGTGGCCCTGGGCTCTAGACTTCTTACCACAGATCAGTGGAGCTAGTGACTTGAGGCTGCTCACTCCATCTCCCTAACCCCATTCTCTCCCTGCAACACGAGACTTATGGCCTGGAGGACTGGACAGTGACAGCACTAAGGAGGGAAGTTGTTAGGGACACTAAAATGAGGCTTGGCGTAATGAGAGGAAGACAGGGGCATGGGTCACATTTCCAGTTCTCGTGACACATTCTCACGATCTTGCTGGATGCCTCTGACCCTGCCCAAGAGCTGAGCAGTTAGAAACAACCTCAAGGAAGTCAGGGCAGAGACAGACAAAGGGATGGACAGACACAGAACAGAGACGAGAAGACAAGGTCGTCACAAAAACCCAGAGGGTGTGGCAGGAATATATAGCAGGGCGGGGAAGATGTGGGCAGCTGCTGTGGCGGCTGTGGCTGCTGCCTGGGGAAACGTGTGGGTGCTGGGGGCAGCTGGGCTGAGGTGTGGTGTTCAGCCTTTCAGAAGAAGCTGGAGCCTGCTTACCAGGTAAACAAAGGCCACAAGATCCGGCTTACTGTGGAACTGGCTGATCCGGACGCTGAGGTCAAGTGGCTGAAGAATGGACAGGAGATCCAGATGAGTGGCAGGTGGGGTGGGCTGGGCTGGGCCCTGGGCCCTGGGACTAGGGACAGCTGCACTGCCCTACCTCCCTGCCTCTGGCTCCTGGTCCTCCTTTGTATCTTCCCCTACCCCTCCCCACCCTCTGGTCTAATCCCAGGTCATTGACCTAGCCCATCTCTCTTTCTCTATGTGTCACTTCCTTCTATGTGGAACCCTGCAATGGCCTCTTCTGTTCCATAGCAAGTAAGTCTCTCCTTGACAACTGGAAGCAGGCGTGGGGTTTGTGAAGGGCACCAAGCCCAGGAGGGATAGCCATGGCCCTCCTGATACACCTCTGTGTCCTGCCCAGGTACATTTTCGAGTCCATTGGTACCAAGCGCACCCTGATCATCAGCCAATGCTCCCTGGCAGATGATGCAGCCTACCAGTGTGTAGTGGGGGGCGAGAAATGCGGCACAGAGCTCTTTGTCAAAGGTAGGTGCGGGACCAGGGGGACCTGGGAGGAAAAGAGGCCACAGGGAAGCAGCCCTCACGGTGTTCTTTCCTGGACAGAGCCCCCGGTGCTCATCACACGGTCCCTGGAGGACCAGCTGGTGATGGTGGGACAGCGTGTGGAGTTTGAGTGTGAGGTATCAGAAGAAGGGGCCCAAGTCAAATGGTGAGTGCAGGAGTGTGGGGGTGTGAGGCAGGGCTGGAGGATAGGGACATCCATTGTCCCGTGTCTGACCAGGCTGAAGGACGGGGTGGAACTCACTCGTGAGGAGACCTTCAAATACCGGTTCAAGAAGGATGGGCAGAAACACCACCTGATCATCAACGAAGCAACACTGGAGGATGCGGGACACTACGCAGTCCACACAAGCGGAGGCCAGGCGCTGGCTGAGCTCATTGTGCAAGGTGAGGGTACCCAGCCAAAGCCTGACTGGCCACATGGAGGGAACAGGCTTTGGTACCCTGAGCCCCATCTTCCCATCTGTAAAATGGCTGTGCTGAAGTAAGCACTGCAGAGTGTTGGCGCGGGGGTGGGGTCAGGTGAGCCTGGTCAGTGTCTCCCCTGAACCCAAGTTTAGGCACACATGTCTGTTACACAAATGCACATACCTGGACAGATGCCTGCACACCCACCACTGCCTGCAAGCCCCCACACCCCCACAAAGGTCCACACTACTTCTGCATTCTTCCTTAGCTCATAGGCTCTATCTATCCCCCAGAGAAGAAGCTGGAGGTATACCAAAGCATCGCAGATCTGGCAGTGGGTGCCAAGGACCAGGCTGTGTTTAAGTGTGAGGTTTCAGATGAGAACGTGCGTGGCGTGTGGCTGAAGAACGGGAAGGAGCTGATGCCCGACAGTCGCATAAAAGTGTCCCATATAGGGCGGTGAGTGAAAAAGAGAGGCAGATAATTCATGATGGAGAGAGAGAGAGAGAGAGAAGATGGGCTGGAGAGATGGCTCAGAGGCAGAGGTTAAGAAAGAGCACTGGCTGCTCTTCCAGAGGTCCTGAGTTCAATTCCCAGCACCCACATAGTGGTTACACAACCATGTGTAATGAGATCTGGTGCCTTCTTCTGGCCTGCAGGGATACATGCAGACAGAATACTATATATAATAAATAAATAAATCTTAAAAAAAGAAGAGAGCAGGAAGACAAAATTGCAGAGGAGAGACATGTGAGGAAGCCGCAGAGGGAGAGCCTCTGTAAGACAGGAGGGCAGCGCTATGGGAAAAAGCGTGTGCGACACACAGGGTCAGGTGCCTGCCATTTCCCCACCTGTGACCAGAGGCAGGAGGCCCCTGAGGAGGCGGAGCCTCTGGGGGCCGCTCACAGAGATCATCCAGCTCAGCATTTGCCTGAAGCTAGAGAGAGAAACCACACTTTAAATATCGGGACATCAAGGAGCCAGGGTAAGGCACAGAGAGGTCAGGACTGTGTGACATGATAGGGATCCTTTGTGTTCCCACTGCCCTTCAGGGTCCACAAACTGACCATTGACGATGTCACACCTGCTGACGAGGCTGACTACAGTTTCGTGCCTGAAGGATTTGCCTGCAACCTGTCTGCCAAGCTCCACTTCATGGGTGAACTAACCGTGTGTGTGTGTGTGTGTGTGTGTGAGCATGTGCCTGCAACCTGTCTGCCAAGCTCCACTTCATGGGTGAACTAACCGTGTGTGTGTGTGTGTGTGTGTGTGTGTGTGTATGTGTGTGCGTGCGAGCATACACAGTTGGGGCAAGGCCAGGGTGCCCTGTGGCTGGGCCCTTCCTTTCTCTTAGTGTTCCTTGCTTTTCTTCTCTTTCAGAGGTCAAGATTGATTTTGTACCCAGGCAGGGTGAGTCTTGGAACCCTTTTGTGCCACCCCAGCTTTGTCTCCTTCCCCACATCCCACCTCAACCCAAACTCCTTCCACTTCACAGCCAGAGATGACAAGGACCTTGGAGTAGGGACCCATGTCTAGGTTCCTACTGCTGTGACCAGAAGCTACTGGGAGGAGGACAGGGTTTATTCAGCATACACTTCCACATCGCAGCCCATCATTGAAGGGAGTCAGGGCAGGAACTCACACAGGGCAGGAAGCTGGAGGCAGGGACTGATGCAGAGACCTTAGGGTGCTACTTGCTTGTTCCTCATGGTTTGCTCAGCCTGCATCTTTATAGAACCCAGTACCTCCAGCCCAGGGAATGGCACCACCCATAATGGGCTGGGCCCGCCCCCATCAATCACTAAGAAAATGCCCTATGGGGTGGCCCTCAACCTTACCTTATGGTGGCGTTTTTTTCTCAGTAGAGGTTTCCTCTTCTTGGACTATTAGAGCTTTGTGTCAAACTGATATATCTAGCCAGCGCAACCCAGGTCTACTATGCGTGACCACTGGGTAATCATAATCTCTCTGGCCTTAAATTCTTTGTGTGTATGCACGTTTATGTACATGCAGGTGAATTTATGTGCATGCACACATGTGGGGGTGCATGTGGAGTCCAGAGTCCACCCAGGGGGTTATTTCTTGGGTACCATTCATTCTGCGGGGCTCTCACTGGGACCTGAGGCTCTGATTAAGTGAGGTTGACTGGACATTGAACCCCAGGAATCCACCCATCTTCACCTCTCCAGTGCTGGGATTAATTGTGCACATCTGGCCTTCCTGTGTGGATTCTGGGCATTAAACTCCTCTGATTTTGTCAGCTGAGTCATCCCTTCTGGCTTTGATTTATTCAGGTCTAAAATGAGAGGTGACAGTGCATCACCTCTCATAGGGACAGTGTCACCAGTGTGAGGTGTCAGCCCAACTCTTTTTCTTTTGACTTTTTTTTCTTTTTTTCCCCCTGAGACAGAGTTTCTCTGTGTAACAGTCCCGGCTGTCCTGGATCTCACTCTGTAGACCAGACTGACCTCGAACTCACAGAGATCCGCCTGCCTCTGCCTCCAAGTGCTGGGATTAAAGGAGTGTGCCACCACCACCCAGCTGAGACCCTGTTTTAAAAACAAAACAAAAACCCCACAGGACTAACTATGCTGAAATTTGCGCTTTTTAATGACTATAAATTATACCTAGAGGAAAATGACGCCAGGCGGTGGTGGCGCACTCCTTTAATCCCAGCACTTGGGAGGCAGAGGCAGGCAGATCTCTGTGAGTTCGAGACCAGCCTGGTCTACAGAGCTAGTTCCAGGACAGGCTCCAAAAGCCACAGAGAAACCCTGTCTCAAAAAACCAAAAAAAAAAAAAAAAAAAAAAAAGAAAAGAAAAGAAAATGACAAGAAGCCAACAGTCGGGGACATAAGCACCCACTGAATGACCTGTGTATCTCCTCTGCCACATTTGTGGGTCTGGACCCTATCTGTACTTTCCCATACAGAACCTCCCAAGATCCACTTGGACTGTCCCGGCAGCACACCAGATACTATTGTGGTTGTTGCTGGAAACAAGTTACGCCTGGATGTCCCTATTTCTGGGGATCCTGCTCCCTCTGTGGTCTGGCAGAAGACTGTCACACAGGTACTGTGGTTCCTGACTCAGTTTCCCTACCTGTGTGATAGATGTGTCAGACCAGATGAGCGCTAGGCTCTGTTCCATACCCTGCCCCCCACTCGCTGGCCAGAAGCAGAGCATGGTTGGAGACGTGCGGGGCACGGAAGAAAAGCTGACTCAGTACCTCTAGCCTAATTCCAGTCCGTTCTGCTCCCAGGAGAAGAAGGCACCAGCTGGGCCCCCTCCTGGTGCCTCAGAAGATGCTGGTGCAGACGAAGAGTGGGTGTTTGATAAGAAGGTGAGTTTGAAGTTAAGGCATGGACGGATGTAGGGAGGGAACCGACAGACCTGCACCAAGGCTTTGGTGGCCTTGACTTTGCTAGAAGTCATTGTAACTGGAATGGTTCCTGAATCCCTGGCTCATTTTCCCCCTTCTTTTTATTAATAATTTTTCTCGTTCTTGAGAATTTAATTCATATATACAATGAAATATGAGCATATCTACCATTTTACCCCTCCAGCCCCCACACTCTCCCCTCCCAACTCCTCCTTTTCTTCTTCTAGACTGGGTCTCATTATGCAGCCCTGGCTGACCTGGAACTCCCTATGTGGACCAGGCTGGCCTCAAAACTCAGACATCCACTTGTGCCTGCCTCAGGAGTGCTCAGTCTTTTGTTTCTCTAAGTTCAATTAGTGCTGCCAATAACTGTTTAGGTGTGGGGCCATCCATTGGAGCAGCGCCTCGGTCAGGGTGGGGCCTGGCCAGAAGAGGGTACTTCACGGCACTCCTCCCATCCTCTGGCTCTTCCTTCTGAGATGTTCTCGGAGTCTCAGGCAGCGTGCTGTGGGGCTCCTTCAGCCAATAAGCCTTGAATATACCAGCCCGCTTGGGCATGGTTTCTTTTTCTTTTTTTTAAATTTATTTATTATGTATATAGTGTTCTGGGCACCTGATCTCAGATCTTATTATAATGGGTGTGAGCCATCATGTGGTTGCTGGGAATTGAACTCAAGACCTCCAGAAAAACAGTCAGTTCTCCCAACCTCTGAGCCATCTCTCCAGCCCTTTTTTGTTTTGTTTGTGGGGTTTTTTTTTTTTTTTTTGAGACAGGGTTTCTCTGTAGCTTTGGAGCCTGTCCTGGAACTAGCTCTTGTAGACCAGGCTGGCCTCGAACCCACAGAGATCCACCTGCCTCTGCCTCCCAAGTGCTGGGATTAAAGGCGTGCACCACCACTACCCGGCTGAGGCGGGATTTTTCTGACTCTCCCTCATTTGTGCCGGGCGTGGTTTCTTACACTATAAACGCAGCCCTAGAGCTTGCACGCGCTCCCTCCCCTCTTGCCTGGATGCTGGATTTGGTTCCTGTTGCCCGCTCCTGCAGAGGCCTGTGATCTGTGAGTCAGAACCCCTCATTATACCCAACTCTGGCTAGTGTGGGACTATTTTATAGCATCTATCTTCAGCAGCGCAGTTGATAGAGGTGTCTGACTTAGGGCTGAACATTCGTTCTCTTTCTCTCGGCACTGACTTTTATGCATCTCCATCTTGACTGCTTGCTCTCCACTGCAGAAAGAAGCTTCTTGACTAAGGTTGAGATGGCCATGTGTGTGGGTAGAAACATAAGACAATTTGACAACATGACCATTAACAAAACTAACAATAGCAGGCTCAACCCTGGGGCCTATAGCCACCTCAGCCAGGGCTTCTGAGCGGCATCACAGCACCAAGCTTGGCATCCCTTCTGTGGAGCAGGCCCTGTGAGGACTCACCCCATAGCGGTCTCGCTAGGGCACCAGTGGACACATGCCTGGCAGGCTGGCATCTTGGCACACAGGGTGCTGTGCTGGGTGAGACCATGGGTAGCTTTTCTCCCCAACAACCTCTGGCTTTCTGAAAGCTAGCCAGCAGGGAAGAGGCTTCCTGATTGCCTGGAAACTGTGTGCCTCCGCAACCGACCTCGGCTATGTGCTCCTCTCAATAAGGGAGAGGGAGTGCCTTCCCTGGCACCCTGCCTGGCATGGCCCAGTTCTGTCGTTTCTCCTCTGTGCCACTGCTGGCTCTTCTGAAGGACTGGGTACTGTGGTCTTTCTGGAGCCTCACAATAGCTCTGTGGGGTCACATTCTTCCCATTTGACAGATAGGAAAATTGAGGCACACAGAGTCTAGATTCCATGATAAGACTAGATTATAGAGTTTGAGCTCTTGCCTGTGATGTCACATTGAAAATTTAAATTAGTCACTTATAGGGGTTCAGATTCCACTCAGGCTCTGCACTGAACTTCCGCTGACTTGGGTCTTGTCCCCAATTCTCTCTGCCTTTCAGCTGTTGTGTGAGACTGAGGGCCGGGTCCGTGTGGAGACCACCAAAGACCGCAGCGTCTTCACAGTTGAAGGAGCAGAGAAAGAAGATGAAGGTGTCTACACCGTCACAGTAAAGAACCCCGTGGGCGAGGACCAGGTCAACCTCACAGTCAAGGTTATCGGTGAGGCAACGCCGTAGAGAGCATGGAGCAACCCCAGGGAGGGTCCATCCGTTCACTCATTAGTTACTCAGCAGCTACCACAGGGCCCTCGAGAGCAGGCAATGGTTACTGACTGGTTTTTTTTATGCCAGACAAAGCCCTGCTTGAAGGGAAATGCGTGTGTAGATGTGCCGCTGCCTGTGACATTGGTCGTTCTCTGGAGAAATAAGCATGGGACAATCACTGTGTTCTGGAGGGCTGGGCGGGTTGGGTGTATGTAGCCAATTGGAGCTGGCACATGAGGGCAGTGAGGAGCCACAGGCGGTAAGAAAGATGGTGGGTGGTGGCAGGAACTGATTCTAGGTGGCTTTGGCTCTGGAGGTGGTGGTAGCAGATGGCTGTCTGGTTGGGGCGGCGAAGAAAAGGGGTGAGCGATGTTGTCAGACCCTGAGCTGGACACAGTTGACATGATTCCTCTTCCCTATCAAGACGTACCAGATGCTCCTGCGGCCCCCAAGATCAGCAATGTGGGCGAGGACTCCTGTACTGTGCAGTGGGAACCACCTGCCTATGATGGTGGGCAGCCAGTCCTGGGTGAGTGCCAGGGCACAGGGACACCCAAGGGCAGCTGTCAGCTGAGTGGCTGGGCACAGACTGAGCTCTTGTCTCTCAGGATACATCCTGGAGCGCAAGAAGAAGAAGAGCTACAGATGGATGAGGCTCAACTTTGATCTGCTGCGGGAGCTGAGCCATGAGGCCAGGCGCATGATCGAGGGCGTAGCCTATGAGATGCGCGTGTATGCGGTCAACGCTGTGGGAATGTCCAGGCCCAGCCCTGCCTCTCAGTCCTTCATGCCTATTGGTGAACATGCTCGACCTCTAGAACAAGCTGGGGCAAGGGGGCAGATGGTAGCAGCCTCTGCACTAGGCCTTTGCATACCTGGGCTCCAGTGCTGTCAGGGGTAACCTGCCTTGTCTTATAGATGAAGACACTTAGGCTAGACAAGTTAAATGACCTCAGAGACACCTCACTGATAGAACAGACACTCTGGTGGACGCTAGTCATGTCCCTCCATGATTTGAGACAGGATTTTACTCTGGCTGACTTTGAACTCTCTATGTAGACCAGACTGGCTTCAAACTCACAGAGATCCACCTGCCTCTGCCTTCTGAGTGCTGGGTTTAAAGGCATGCGCCACTCCCTCAGACACCCTAAAAGGGCAGCAAATCCCCTAAATTTGCTGGAGTTACAGGAGTTGCTGGGAACTGAATCTGAGTCCTAAAATGGACAAATCCCAGCCCCAGCCTTTCCCTTTTTCAGGACCTACTCACCTAGCCATACAAGGCCAGGAAATGCCCACTCTGACCTTCTCTACCTGTCTCTGTTCAGCTCCCCCTGGTGAACCAACCCACCTGACTGTGGAGGATGTGTCTGACACCACTGTCTCGCTCAAGTGGCGGCCCCCTGAGCGTGTGGGTGCAGGTGGCCTGGATGGCTACAGTGTGGAGTACTGCCAGGACGGTTGTGAGTACCCCACCCCGGCAGCCCCATACCCTGCTGGGCCCTGGGCAGCCCTCAGAAGGTGGGAGGGAGGTAAGGCGGGATTTTACTGACTCTCCCTCATCTGTGCCCACACCCAGGCTCCGAGTGGGTGACCGCTCTGCAGGGGCTGACAGAGCGCACTTCACTGCTGGTGAAGGACCTGCCCACTGGGGCACGGCTACAGTTCCGAGTGAGGGCACACAATGTGGCAGGACCTGGAACCCCTGTCATCACCAAGGAACCTGTGACAGTACAGGAGATACTACGTGAGTGTCCTCTGTGATGACACCTGCCCTGACCTCCTTTTCCCAACCAAAGGGACCCTGCCAGAGGCAGGGGGGATGGGAGCAGGGGCAGAAGGGACCTGGGCCTTCATCTATGTCTTGGGCTCTCTTGGTTTTACCAAGATCCCCTAGTTCTGGACCAGGAAGAATATAGGCCATAACTTTCTTGTTCTGAGTTCCACCTCCAGTGTTGTTTGATGTTTCACTGTTTTGGCTTTTTGGAGGGCCACCCACTCAGCTCCCAAATAAATCACACATAGAAGTTTATTCTTAGTTAGGAATGCCCAGCCTTAGCTTGGCTTGTTTCTTCCCAGCTTTTCCTAACTTAAATTGTCCCAACCACCTTTTGCCTCTGGGCTTTTTCCTTTTCTTACTTCTGTGTATCTTACTGTCACTCTTGCTCCGTGGGTGGCTGGATAGCTGGCCCCTTGTGTCCTCCTCCCCTTGTTGCTCTCTTGTTCCTCCTTCCTTGTTCCTCCTTCGCCTCATTTCTCGTCTATCTACTCTCTGCCTGCCAGCCCCGCCTGTCCTTGCTCCTGCCTCACTATTGGCCATTCAGCTCTTTATTAGACCATCAGGTGTTTTAGACAGGCAAAGAATCACAGCTTCACAGAGTTAAACAAATGCAGCATAAACAAAAGCCACACACCTTAAGATAATATCCCCAGCACTCCAGCGCACAGATACCATCCACAGAACTGAACAGGAGGCTCGGGGTCATTTAGGGGGATCTGGGATCCTCTTCCCATTCTTCTGTTGTTGTTGTTGTTATTGTTAATTGAGACAGGGTCTCTCTGTGCAGTCCTAGCTGTCCTGGAACTAGTAGACCAGGCTGGCCTCAAACTTATAGACTGCCTCTGAGATTAAAGGTGTGTGCCACATGCACCTGGCTCATTCTTCTGTTCCTCACCTCAACAAAGGAGGATTGGTTCTCCAGATTGGAAAAAAGTAACAGATTTAACCAGTCCTGGGCAGAGGCTCTAAAAGCCTAGAATATGCCTTAACTTATATTTTACAAGGTGTGTGACTCCACACCTTGAAGCTGGATATGGTGGCATATACTTGTAATCCTGGCACTTGGAGGTGGAGGCAGGAGGATGAGGGGTTTATGGCCAGTCTAGGCTACATGAGTTACTCTTCAAAAAAAGAGAGATGGAAGAAAAAGAGAGAGATGGTTTAACAGTTAAAAGAACTTGCTGTTCTTGTAGAGGACCAGGGTTTGACTTCCAGCACCCATATGCGTGGCTCCTAAACATTCATAACTCCAGGGGACTCACTGCCTTTTTCTGACCTCTGCCAGCACTAGGCACACACACGGTGCACATACATACATGCAGACAAAATGCTCATACACATAAATACATCTAAAACAGTGAAAACCACACGCACACAGCAAAACAAAATGATAGGACTATAGAGAGGCTCAGTGGATAGCATCTAGTGCTGAGCATGCTGGAACTCCTGGGGTTTGCTTAGGAGAATCTGGCCCAGGGCAGCTTTCTTCCCAGTCACAGTGCTCTGGGCTCACCTGTGGGATCCCTCAGGCTGGGGCTACAGAAGGGCCCTTGTTAAGCTGCCCCCCTTTAACCCACAGAACGACCACGACTCCAACTGCCCAGACACCTGCGCCAGACCATCCAGAAGAAGGTGGGGGAGCCCGTGAACCTCCTCATTCCTTTCCAGGTAGGTTGAGCCCTTCCCTGTCCCAAGGGAGAAACCACAGTGGAAGGATCTCCTGAGACCCCAGTCCCATGTGTGGCTGGTGTAGTGCCAGCCAGCCCTTGCAGAGAGACAAGCTCAGGGTTGGGCTGGTCATCTTCCCCCAGGGCAAACCTCGGCCTCAAGTGACCTGGACCAAAGAGGGGCAGCCACTGGCAGGTGATGAAGTGAGCATACGCAACAGTCCCACAGACACCATCTTGTTCATCCGGGCTGCCCGCCGCGCCCACTCAGGCACCTACCAGGTGACGGTTCGAATTGAAAACATGGAGGACAAGGCCACGCTGATCCTACAGATCGTGGGTGTGTAACCCAGAGCCTCCCTTTCAGCACATCCATCTCCTGACCTGCAAACCCGGCCCCTGCAGAAGGGCTCCTATATGCTAGCATCCCCTGCTTTAGCTCAGGCAGCTTCAAAATGTGCAGTGATCCAATCAGATCTGTCTCCTGCAGACAAGCCAAGTCCTCCCCAGGATATCCGGATCGTTGAGACTTGGGGTTTCAATGTGGCTTTGGAGTGGAAGCCGCCCCAAGATGATGGCAATACAGAGCTCTGGGGTTACACTGTACAGAAAGCTGACAAGAAGTCCATGGTGAGTCCAGGGCCCGGGCTCCACACGCCCTCCCCGGCCTAACCCAGTAATCTGGTTTCCTCCACTGTAGGGGTAGAGGCACAGGGGCACCCGAGAAAGGCAGTGGTCCCTCAAAGAGCCCCCTTCCTTCATACCCTCCAGGAGTGGTTCACTGTTTTGGAACATTACCGTCGCACTCATTGTGTGGTATCGGAGCTCATCACCGGCAATGGCTACTACTTCCGGGTCTTCAGCCACAACATGGTGGGTTGCAGTGACAAAGCCGCTGCCACCAAGGAGCCTGTCTTTATTCCAAGACCAGGTGCTGCACCCTCACTCCCACTTTGGGGAATTCTGCTGGGGAAGGGAAGGGAGCCTAGCTTGGGGTGACTTTCTTGGTACTAAGATTTGCCACCAACAGGCATCACGTATGAGCCACCCAAGTACAAGGCCCTGGACTTCTCTGAAGCCCCAAGCTTCACTCAGCCCTTGGCAAACCGCTCCATCATTGCAGGCTACAATGCCGTCCTCTGCTGTGCTGTCCGGGGTAGTCCTAAGGTAGGGACTCAAGGTCCTGGGCTGAACTGCCAGGAGGCTGGGCTCCTAGGCTCCCTTTGGGTAGTCCGCTCCCGAGTTTGCCTATTATCTTTGCTCCATCTCTAGCTATCTTCCAGTCTTCCCCTGAACAGAGCCCAAGTCCTCACTGAAGGCTCTATGTTCATTCTCAGCCTTGGGCTGAGTCTGTGCTCCAGCGGATACTCAAATAGTCCTCCTGAATCAACCCCACCAGCTCCCCCATCACCTGGAACGCTTTCCTGTTCTCCTTCCTTTTACTTGTCACAGCCCAAGATTTCCTGGTTCAAGAATGGCCTGGACCTGGGAGAAGATGCCCGTTTCCGCATGTTCAGCAAGCAGGGAGTACTGACCCTGGAGATCAGAAAGCCCTGCCCCTATGATGGGGGTGTCTATGTCTGCAGGGCCACCAACTTGCAGGGCGAGGCACAGTGTGAGTGCCGTCTGGAGGTGCGAGGTAGGAGCCTGTTGGGTCAGGGCTTGGGGGAAAGCAGGACAAAGCAGGGACCCTGGGCTTAGCTCTGCTGTCCCAGCTCAGACAGCACCTCTGGCTGCTAGACCACTGGCCCTGGCTGGGAAGACACGTTTGTCTGCTTCTCTCTTACAGTCCCTCAGTGACCAGGATGGCTCCCCAGAGGTGAACAGGTATGTATTCAGACCACCTGAGACCCAGGACCTAGGGGGGCTATCAGGAAAAGGGGGTGCAGGGGGCTTCGGTTCACTCACAAGGCAGCCTCTGCCACAGGTACAAGTGGATGCCAGCCCATGTACCAGAAGTCCAGAAGGGAGTTGGAGCAGCCCTTTCTGCTAGTGCATGTGTGTATGTGTGTGCCTCCTAGGCTGGGAAGGACTGGTCAGCAGCTGTACCAGGCAGGCCTGGTGGACTCTGCAGAAACCGACTTCATAGCTCCTAAGGAGTGCTGTTGATTTGGGGAGCATAAAGTGTGTGGTCTTCAGAAATGCTGACTGGGGACAGGCCCTCTGGCTGGCTCACTGTGTAAGGCAATAAAAGATCGGTGCAGTCACAGAGGGCTGATGTTTCCTGTCCACAGAAAAGCATACGGGTGTTTGCTTGATCTTGACAGGCATGCCATTTTCCAAATCAGTGTCCTGTATCTGTGAGACGTTAATTAGCACTAGAAAGGGCATCAGTCCCCCTCTACCCCCACAGACCCCTATATTCATTTTTCAGGTGAGGAAAGGACGGGTGTGAGAGTCTCAGGAGTCACAGGGCTTTCCTTTGTAGGCACAGGCCTGAGCCTCATCCCAGTGGCTCAGGGACAGCAGCCGGGTAGAGTCCTGAACTACACTGGTGGATTTAAGATCCCATTGCATCCATAGCTCACGACCACGTGTCTCACATGGGACACACTCCATCTAGCGCAAGCACAGGGAATCGCAACCTTCATTGTCTTCCTCTGCAGAGATCAAGTTTCCTTATAAATCTGGTGACCTGCAGGTCTTAGGAGTGTCACGGTGACGTGGTGGGTCTTCTGCCCACAGAGTACCAGGGTTTCCCATGACATAGACAGCCCATGGAGGTTGGACCTGGGCTACTACTCTGAGTTCTACTCAACATAAACTACACACTTGGCCGGAGCACAGAGTCCTGGCTCTATAGGAGTCCCAGGTCAAACCACAGTACACTTGCATTTTTCTGTGACAGTGGCCAGAGCACCCCAGACCTTTACAACCCTCATGTGGTAGGTGTCCCTCTCTGGCATCCCAGGAAGGCCAGAAAGAAACAGGCCTCAGGATGCCAGAGCCTAGATGTGGGTGAACTAGGGACAGCCTTCCTCAGGCCTGAACTGAGAGGAGGTATCATTTAATGCAAGGCAGCCAGGGAGTGCGAGCAGAGTTAAAGACATTTACTTCACATCACACAGCTGTACACTTTCTATAAATAATGCAGAGCTGAAATATTTACATTCATCTCCTGTCCAGTCCATCTCTTCCTCCTGGCACCGAAGCCAGGACACTCTGTCTACAGACAGACACACAGGTCTCTGGAAGACCACCCCCTCACCCCTCTGTCATCTTGTGCCAAAGGCCAGGAAGATCACTGCAAAGATCCCAACTCCGCACATGGCGGTCAGTCCGGGGACACCATGTCGCCGATGGGGTGATGGGGTCGGGGCAGGCAGCAACATGACCTGCGGCCACAGTTTAGGAATTGTGTGAGGAAGCAGGAAGGCTGCCATTCACACCTGCTTCCTCAGCTCCTGTCCTCCCGCCCAACCCACAGTCAGGAAGGCTGACCCCAAGGATCTCTCAGCTCCCAGAGTAGAACTGTGCCATTTCACAGAAGATGGAGAGGAGACCCCTAAACTGGAGGGCCTAAGGACACGGAATCACAGAACAAACATCTCAAGAACACTTACTGGTGGGCTCACAGTGGCCCCACAGACACACACTCTCTGGAGCCCTGAGGGGATAGTAGGCTAGTCTGGTGTTGGACGAAGAGAAGGGAATGGGATGGACAGACACAAAGACACACTTCAGACGTCACACAAAACCGGCTGAGCTGTGGGGTGGAGCTTGCAGAGAACACACACACATCCCCTTCTCCGTCCCAGCAGCTTCAGTGCTGAAGATCAGCAAGAGTGAGGCGACCTGTGGCTGGGCCAGCTGCGGAGCCCTCTATCAGCTAGAGACAGGCCGAGGTGGGGTTCGGAGGTCTTCTTCACTGCTACGAACTGCAGCCACATACGAGAAGAGACACAATACAGAGTAGCAGATCTCGTGGGCCTGCAGGGCACAGAAGACCAGGCAGATCAGTCACACTGAGATTCCGCACCATCACACGTGGAGGGTCAGGCAGGCCTAACACTAGTACAGGCCTGGGGGCTGAGGGAGCCTCAAGCAAGTCTTTGTCTCCTGGGAGAGGGGTCAGCTCGAGCACACCTCCCAGGATGGACCATTTATTTCAAGTTGAGCCATTGGCTCTAGACCATTCCCGCAAGAGGATCCCCCCCTCCTGTCTGAGGTTCCCAGGGAGCCCGCGCACGTAGCCTGCTGCTGGACAGCACACTCACCATCGGCGTCTTGTACTTGTGGCTCACCACTTCTTTAATTTCAGGAACTAAAACCGGACGGGTAAGAGACAAAACAGAAAGTTCAAAACTAAGAGCAACAGCGTCATCCTCCCGCAGGCGGCCGCGCCCAGCAGCGCTGGGCTCCCCTTCCCTGTTCCTCCACAGAGGCTATGACAGAGCAGAGGCCACCCTGTCCAGGCAGACTCCTCAAATAGGCATCTGAGGTCTGCCGTGACTCTTTACTTGACAGCTGGGATCTACACACTTGTCTGGGTGCCCAAGGCTGAAGGGCTGACCGTTCTCAGCCTGGTCACAGCCACTGTCCAGGCTGTTGAGGAGCTGCAGTAGGGAGGAGAGTGGTCTCTAGCCTGTGCCTCACCTTGCTGAGATGCCCGTGAACTCATCCTTGTCACCAGAGCCCACAAATCTAGTCATGATAAATATCATTCCCTCCCACAACCCCCACAGAGAGGGTCACAAGGTTGTATGAGGTAACAGAATATTAAACCCATCATCAGACTTGGAAGTGTCCTTCCCTGTGAGGCAGGACGATCTTGAGTCTGCCTGTGTGAGGGAGAGCGTCAGAGGGCTCTGGAGCAGACAAACTGAGCAGGAGAGACAGGAGAGTACAGCACCCAGGTGAAGGTGATGGATGGGGAGCATCAGGCAAATACACACAGGTTCACAGCCCAGAATGCAAGTCACCCCGTCCCAGCCATGCAGGGGCTATGCCCAGCCAGAGGAAGGATTAGGGTCCCCCAGGTCCAGCTTGTGAAACTGGGAGGATGGCATGGCGTCCCCGGGGGGGGGGGACGGACGTAGAATGAGAGTTGGCCACACCTTCTTCTGACCCTGGGAGGTAGAATCCCCAGAACCCAGTGTTAGCATGAAATACACTCATCAAAGGCAGAGTAAGAAGCCCCAGATCATTCTCCTGAGCTGGAAGAGTTCCCCAAGTATCTCTCTGGCAAAAGAGAGAAGGGTGCACAGTGAAGAGAACTCAGAACAGTGAGCCAGCACGAGGGGGAGGGACACTGGGGAGGAAGAGGGTGGGAGACGGGAGGAGACCACTGGCCATGGAAGCAGCTAGGCTGGTTGGAAGGAGCCCACCTACCCACTACAGGGCCCAAGGCTGGGGCCTGGGGAAAAGGCAGCACGAGCCGAGGTCACTTTACCTGCTGGAGAACGAAGGTTTTCATAGCAGCGATGAGGGCACAAAAGAATGAAGCACAGACACAGCAGGAACTCAAAGCCCCAGGGCGAGACCCCACTAGACCATTCCTCAGTGCCTGTTTGGGGGGCTGGTTCCCGCTTCCAGATGCCCCTTCTGCCTCTGAGGCCCACTAGGCTTCTCTGGCCTCAGCTGAGCCTGCCTGTGGTGCCTCATGCCCTCCTCTAGCGCAGAGGCAGGTGGAGCCCAGAGCGGTGCGGTGCCGGGGAGGCCGGGTGGAGCTCTGCTGGGCTGCTAGAGACGGCAGCAGGCAACATGGAAACAGCAGAGCTTGAGGAGCCAGTCTGCTGCCCCAGGACTGTCTGAGCACTGGCTGAGGACCGCCAGTCTGTTGCCCCAGGACTGTCTGAACACTGGCTGGCCAGACCAGGGTGGGGCTCTGCACATTGCCACCCTAAACTCAACCTGTCCAAGGCTCCCTGCTCTTCAGGGGTCACTGGCTAGCCTGTCTTCATCCTTGCCTCTCTTCTTCCCTGTCACTCCTGCCCCTCCTGACCTCTCCACAGAGGCTTTCATCCCCTAGTCCCTCCTCTGGAGCTCCAAGGTTTGAGTTACTGCCATGTGAGTCCAGACCTAAGAGCAAAATAGTGTAATTACCAAATTCTTCCAGGACAAAGACGCCTCGAACTGTATTGCACTTTTTAATGTGATTCAGCTCTATGAAAACCTGCAAGAGAGGGAGGGAGGAGGGTGCGTAAGGGCCAAAGGCTCCACTCCTGCCCCACAGAGCCCACTCTCCCTGCTACAGCCCCATGCCCCAGAGGAAACCTAGTTCCCAAAGGGAGGACATAAGAATCCACACACACACAATCAAAAGCGCTAAGGAGCGAAGAAAGCAGAAAGGGCAAGTACCTTCCGCTCCTGGCCGGAGGAGAAAGCATGGGAGAGAAACGAAGGCATTAGTTTTAATGGTCAAACCCAACCCAAAGGCCCCTCTGCTGGCCTGGGCTACCTTCCCATACCCTCTTCCCAGGGCAGCACTCATAGGACACGGTGCCCCAGGGATCTCTGACTCAGCCCTTCAGGTCTCTACCCTTCCATACATCCTCCTCCGGCGCAGAGGGCTGGCACGGGTGCAAAGCTCCCTTCAGACTGTCCTTAGGGTGGGAGGTGATCTTATACTCCTTGACACAGGATCCAGGCTCCCAAGAAGTATGCAGTAACAACAGCTACCATGTACTGAGCACTAACTTGGCATTTTACACATTTTTATCTACCTGGTACAGTCTATAGTATTCTCTCCATCTTACAGATGGGAAAGAAATAGGAACAGAACATTTATCTTCTCATGAGCAAAGCTGGGCCTCGGATCCAAGGACATTCTGACTCCAAGTCTGTGTTTTTCCCATCTGCTATTCCAAGTTGCATAACCACACTGGGAAGGCAAAAACTTTGTTCACCCAGCTGTCTGCTGTATGGCAGAAGATGTGTCAGGCCCACAAGCCATTGCTCCATTATCAGTTCAGACCATGGAGTCAGACCCAGAAGTCAGTCTTCACTATCACTCTCTGTAGGATGTTACTTCTAGGAGACAAGCTTCCAGTGAGGGCAGTTTGGACATGGTGTGGAGCTGGACGGAGAGCACTGAGGGCTGGACAAGGAGGTGGGCAGGGCATCTGGGCATCTAAGAGTTCATCTTCTCCTCTGTAGGGGGGCGCAGGGGAGGGCACTGAAATGGGATAAGAAGCCACCTCTCTAGCACCTTGATGGTCCAAAAAAGACAAAGGCACTACCCCTAAGATCTTATGTGTGTGCTGCCACACTGGGCCCCAGATTGGAAATATACTGATAGAAAGACAGGCTATCTGGGTGGTCATTTAGTTATTTTGTGTCAAATCTAAACTTCCCAGCTAGACGTCTTTCCAGCTAAACTGGCAAGGAAGGACAAAGCTACCTCAAAGTCAGATATTCACCTCCCCCGAGTTTCTGCTGCTTGGCCAGGGGCTTCAGGATATCATATTGGGACCTAGTTCAGAGCCTTGGGAACATTAGGGGATGGGAGGAAAGGCACTTGTGTGAGGAGTCAGAGCCGGGAACGGACCTGGGATGATGCGCTGGCCTCAGAGGGAATTAGCTTAAGGAATGTCCACTGAGAGAAAAAGTAGCACTGTGTTAGAAGACCAAGAGGAGAAAGAAACGTCAGCTCCTAGGTGGAATCACATAAGGACAAAAGATCCTGAAGCACTCCCCATCAAAGGAAGGGCATGAGGCCTGTGGAGCAGGGCAGAGTGGGACGCCCAGAGGAAGAGAAAGGACAAGAATCAGCAGAAGGAAAGGCAAACACCCATTCTTTGAGAGGACAGACAAACAGACAGAGACACACACACACACACACGGTTCAGGCATACTAGAAGTACACAGGAGATCAGCCAGTCTAGTCTCTCAAAGCAAAACCACCAAGCAAAGCACACCCTGGGAATACAGGAAGGCAGAGACACGCAAGAGGGGCCAAGTGAGACGCTCCCACTCACACTGTGTGAGGAGTAGATGGGCAGCAAGCCACCAAGTCTCACTCTCTCTCCTGGTTCCCAACACAGGCTCCCCGCTGCATCTGCTCAGAGCCTGGTGGTCTCACCAAGGTCACTGTGCCCTCCCCTTTGGTTTCTCTCTTGGTTCAGCCATTCACCTCTCTCTGGCCCAAGGCACTCCATTGCTCACTGGGAGAGCACTGAGGGCCTGGAAACTGATCTTATTATAGGCAAAACACTGGGGCCAGGAGCTTTGTTCTGTCGCTTGTACCTACCTGGTTGTGCATGAACTTGAGGTTGATCCCTTCCAGGGTGACTTGAAGCAAGCCGCCCTCTCCAGTCTTCATGTCCTGCACAGGGAACTCACCACCTAATTCAGGCCCTGTGGTGAGGGGAAGGTGTCAGCTAACCGGCAAGATGGAGAGTCCCACAGCCCAACTTCCTAAGCTGGCCTCTGTGGTCAGGAGAGGGTGCTGTGGGGGCCAACCGCTCCTCACCAGGTTTGATGCTCTGTTGCCGGGCTGCGGCACGCTCCATGCTGTCCTTCACGCAGTAGTACAGCTCGCGACACTGCAGCACAGGGAGGGGACGTCCTGTGAGAAGAGGCCTTCCAGGGTTCCATGTCCCTGCTCTAGGCTACTGCTACCACGGCTGAGGTCACTGCCAGGACTCGGCCAGCGTAAGTTACTCCACACGAGAGCTGGAGGCTAACGCATGGCTCTAGCTGTGGAGTTTTGAATTTTAACTTTCCAATAAGAAACTCAGCACTTAGTACTAAGCGTCCATTCACTGCCCATCTCAAACAGAGACCTGAGTACCTTCTTAGTGTAGAACTTGTTGAGCTGGGTCTCAGAGCCGTTTCTGCGCCACAGACACAGGACCTTGGTCTTGGGGCAGTAGGTCATGTTGATGAGCTTCTCATACCACCAGCGCTCATAAACTGTCCCGATGCTACTACGCAGCACCAGACAGTCGTCACACACCTGGAAAATGCACAGCAGAGATGAGTGGTTCTGGCTCTGAGAGCCCATCCCAGGCCACACTACATGTGCCCCACAGGGAAAGGACGGTGTCACTGGCCCTGGAGCAGCCCCGCGGCTGCTGTCTACCCAGTCCTCAGGGCCCCAGGTGAGAACGTAAGCACTGAACTGCTGGGCACCCTGTCCCATCAGCTAGTGGCTCCTATTTGCTCTCTAGACCAAGGATTCAGACTGTATCTCCTGCCTCCATCTTACAATCACGGGGAGAAATCAACTCTGTAATCAAACACAGGGCAGGCTTAACCAAGGAGAAAAAGTTGGAGCCAATAAATTTTCGACTCTTAGCTCTTCCCTACTCCTATAAAGTACTTAATTTTATAATTACATAAGTGACACATGAACAATGGTTATTATATAAAATTACTCAATTGGGGATGATAAGTGTTAAGAAGCAAGGTCCCCTTTGTATGCTTTTTCTTTTTTTCCAAGACAGGGTTTCTCTGTAGCTTTGGAGCCTGTCCTGGAACTAGCTCTTGTAGCCCAGGCTGGCCTCGAACTTACAGAGATCCACCTGCCCCTGCCTCCCCGAGTGCTGGGATTAAAGGTGTGCGCCACCACCGCCCCGCTTTTATGCTTTTCTTGTTCAACAATCCCCTCCAGGTGAGCTCAACTATCCTCATAGCTTCAGTAATTGTAGTGACACTGTGGCATGCTGGGTAAGAGCAGATCTAAGGTCAGAATGCTTGAGTTGAGATCCTAGCTCTACCATGGATTACATCATGTTGAGCCACCTTTTCTGTTGATATCTCCTCAACGGTAAGGAGGGCTCATTGACAGTAATAACTACACTATTAAATGTATTAATATCCATAAATTTTCCAGGTGGTGGTGGTGCATGCCTTTAATCCCAGCACTTGGGAGGCAGAGACAGATGGATCTCTGTGAGTTCGAGGCTAGCCTGGTCTACAAAGAAAGTTCCAGAACAGTTTCCAAAGCTACACAGAGAAACCCTGTCTCGAAAAACAAACAAACAAACAAAAAAGTTCATCAATTTCATTTTCTTTTCTTTTGTTTTTGAGATAGTGTCCTACTCTATGTACCCCTGACTGTCCTGGAACTTGCTATGTAGACCAGGCTGGCCACAAACTCACAGAGCTCATCCTGCCTCTGCCTTCCAAGTGCTGGGATTAAAGGCATGCGCCACCATGCCTGGCACAATATGCATAAAATTCTTTTTTTTTTTTCACTGTAGTTTTAGAGACTGTCCTGAAACTAGCTCTTGTAGCCCAGGCTGGCCTCGAACTCACAGAGATCCGCCTGCCTCTGCCTCCCGAGTGCTGGGATTTAAGGTGTGCACCACCACCCGGCATGCATAAAATTCTTAATGTGCATCAAAGCCAGGTCTGGGGATGTAGCTTAACAATAAAGCACTTGCACACAGAAAGTACCCAGTTAGTTGCTTTGACAATCTAATTATGATATGAAAATATAATAATTAGGAGAAGTGAGATGCCTCAGGAAGTAACAGAGCTTGCTAAGCAAGTGTGGAGACTTGACCTTGATTCCCCCAAACCCACGTAAATATGGAACAAGAGAGAACCAACTCTACTAAGTTATCTCCTGATCTTCATACACATGTGGTGGCACACACATCCACACACAAGCAATAAATCAATCACTATATATAACTTATTAACATATTGATGCTCTTTGACTCTTTCTCTATCCAAGCCCCCTCTTCTCTGCTCCTGCCCACTCTTTCTCTCGTTATCGCAGATACAGGACCTGAAACAGTGCTCGTACAAACCAGAACTCAGCGCCTTCTGGGTGGGCGCTCCCCTTCTATCTCTTGTTATAGTAAGCGGCACCACTTACACAGGTGCCCAAGTCAGAAGTGCAGGGGACACATAGCTTCTGTTCTGAAGCAGGAGTGCATATGTCAGTGTAGCTGAGGAGGAAGCAAGATATCCCCGCAGATATCAGAACGTGGCTAGGTGTTTCTCAGAGCTGAGGGCTAACAGTAACATCACACACATACACAGTCCAGCTACAATGAGACCCTGCGTCATAAACACCCCATGCACACACTTTAAAGGAGACATAAATGAACCCTACAAACACGAGGTGAACCTATGAAGCCACAATAAGTAAATACATAGTTAGAAAATATTCTTGCCAAGATGTTGAATCTGAAATTAAGCATCTCTACTGGGCTCATAGTTTATATGAAATACAAACGATGGAGAAATATGTCAGTGTTCAAGGAGATGTGATCACCAAAGGGTCTAGATATCCTAAAGGCAGAAATCAAATTTCTTCAGCAAAATAACTGTTCTGATTCATGGGCAATGCTATCATGTCACATATACAATACTGATAAAAGAAATGGTGAGGAAACATCTAGTTACTCAATTATTTGCATAATAACTTAATAAATTAATCATAAATGGATTGTGAGGATAAATAAGATTAAATAGGAAACAAAGCCTAGCATTGGTTTAGGAGTTTCTTGTGTCTCTGAAATATTCTTCTGGCTCTCTGACAGGAAACCAGAACTCACTTCCATGAAGAAGATCTCTCCATTTGTGTCCGTCCCTGCGTGTACAACAAATGTCTGCTTCTTCATGTGCCGGCTGCCACTGGACCGGAGGGAGAGATCACGTCCACCCTGAGGAAGAAGAGATACTTAGAAACATTCAGAGAGATCACGTCCACCCCGAGGAAGAAGAGATACTTAGAAACATTCAGATGTTGCTCTTACACACAAATCTGAATAAAAATGTCTCACGTAGCAATTAAATTCCCAACAGTTTCCTTAGCACAACCCCATCCCCCAGATAGGGTTTCTTTGTGTAGTCCTGGCTGCCCTGGAACTCACTCTGTCCAGGCTGGCCTTAAACTCAACAGAGTTCCACCTGCCTGAGTGCTGGGATTAAAAGCCTGCGCCACCGTGCCCACCATGCCCACCGTGCCCACCGTGCCCAGCACTCAGCACAGTCAATCAGCTCGCCATGGCCACAGGGAAGAACCGAGGACTTAGAGTCAGGGTCCCTATGCTTCCTTGAAGATCTCAAAGAACTTCTATTTATGTGAGTTATAGCTATATTCACTATTCTAGAAATATTAATAAAATTTAATGTTTATTAATTCATTTAAAATAATTTGTTGATAGCCAAGCATATGAAAAAGAACATAACTTTTATAAAATATATTTCTCCTAATAACAGCAATAATAAAAAGAATAGCAATGTGTTAACTATTTGAAAATCTCTTTAATGTTTGGTTTAGGAGAAAGTAGCTGCATTTTTGAGCTGGGGATGGTGCCACATACTCAAGAGGCTGAGGCAGAAGAATCACAAGTTTGAGGCCAGCCTGGGCTATATTAAAAACACCATTAAAGGGGCTGGGGAGACAGTGCTGGCTGCTCTTCCAAAGGTCCTGTTTCAAATCCCAGCACCCACATGTGGCTCACAACCATCTGGCGCCCTCTTCTGGCCTTCAGGCAGACATGCAGTCAGAAAAGCATATACATAATAAGTAAATCTTTAAAATAAAACCCACCATTAAAAAAATAAAGAACAGAGAGGAAGGAGCTGGCCCTGATGCATTCCTGTCATCTCCGCATTGGAAGATAGAGGCTAGAAGATCAGAAATTTAAGATCATTCTTAGTTAGTAAACTAAGAACCATGAATTCCCCTTCTCATTAAAAAAATAAAAAGCTGGGTGGTGGTGGCACACACCTTTAATCCCAGCACTCAGGAGGCAGAGGCAGGTGGATCTCTGTGAGTTCAAGGCCAGCCTGGTCTACACAGTGAGTTCCAGGACAGGCTCCAAAGCTACAGAGAAACCCTGTCTCGAAAAACCAAAAATAAATAAATAAATAAAAATAAGGTACAGACCTTTAATAGTAGCACATAAGAGGCAGAGGCAGGCCTGGCCTACACATTGAGTCCCAGGCCAACCAGTGCTACACAGTGAGACCTGCATCAAGAATAAAATAGAACAAAACAAAATAAAAAAGACTTGACAAAATAGCTCAGCAGGTAAAGGAGCATGACAACCTGGGTTTGATCTTTGGCACCCGCACAGTAGGAGAGAACTCCAGCAGCTTGCCCTCGAACACACATGCACACAAACAAATCAAAATCCAATTTAAAAAATAAGAGTTACAGATTCAACGCAATACCCAGCAAAATTCTTCAAGACCTTGAAAGAGCAGTACACAACTTCATATGGAAAAGCAAAAAACCCAGGATAGCCAAAACAATCTTGTACAATAAAAGAACTTCCGGAGGCATAACAATCTCTGACTTCAAACTCCACTACAGAGCTACAGTACTGAAAACAGCCTGGTATTGGCATAAGACCAGACAGGAGGACCAATGGAACCGAATAGAAGACCCGGATATCAATCCACACATCTTCAAACACCTGATTTTTGACAAGGAAGCAAAAAATATCAAATGGAAAAAAAGAAAGCATATTTAACAAGTGGTGCTAGCATAACTGGATATCAACATGTGGAAGAAAATGAAAATAGACTCGTATCTATCACTATGCACAAAACTCAAGTCCAAATGGATCAAAGACCTCAACATAAAGCCAGCCACACTGAACCTTATAGAAGAAAAAGTGGGAAGTACACTTGAACGCATTGGCACAGGGAACCACTTCCTAAATAGAACCCCAGCAGCACAGACACTGAGAGAAACAATTAATAAATGGGATTTCCTGAAACCGAAAAGCTTCTGTAAAGCAAAGGACATGGTCAACAAGACACAACGACAGCCTACAGAATGGGAAAAGATCTTCACTAACCCTACAAACAGACAGAGGGCTGATCTCCAAAATGTACAAAGAACTCAAGAAATTGGACACCAAAAGATCACATAATCCAATAAAAAAAATGGAGTACACACCTAAACAGAGAACTCTCAACAGAGGAATCTAAAATGGCTGAAAGACACTTAAGGAAATGTTCAACATCCTTAGTCATCAGAGAAATGCAAATCAAAACAACTCTGAGATTCCACCTGTAAGAATGGCCAAGATCAAAAACACTGATGACAACTTATGCTGGAGAGGTTGTGGGGAAAGGGAACACTTCTGCATTGCTGGTGGGAATGCAAGCTGGTACAACCCCTATGGATGTCAGTGTGACGATTTCTCAGAAAATTAGGAAACAACCTTCCTTAAGACCCAGTAATACCACTTTTGGGTATATATCCAAAGGATGCTCAATCGTGCCACAAGGACATGTGCTCAACTATGTTCATAGCAGCTTTGTTTGTCACAGCCAGAACCTGGAAACAGCCTAAATGCCCCTCGATTGAAGAATGGATAAAAAAAAGTGGTACATTTACACAATGGAGTACTACACAGCAGAAAAAAATAACGACATCTTGAGTTTTGCAGGAAAATGGATGGAGCTAGAAAACATTATTTTGAGTGAGATAACCCAGATACAGAAAGACAATTATCATATGTACTCACTCATAGGTGGTTTTTAAACATAAAGCAAAAAAAAAAACTAGCCTACAAACCACAATCCCAGAGAACTTAGACAACAATGAGGACACTAAGAGAGACTTACATAGATCTAATCTACATGGGAAGTAGAAAGTAGAAAAGGACAAGATCTACTGAGTAAATTGGGAGCATGGGGACCTTGGGGGAGGAATGAGAGGGGGAGGGGAGAGGCAGGGAAGGGAGCAGAGAAAAATGTAGAACTCAATAAATATCAATAAAAGAAATAAGAGTTGTCTTTGTTTAAAAAATATGTAGTTGAGTGTGGTGGTGCATGTCTTTAATCCCAGCACTTGGGAGGCAGAGACAGAAGGATCTCTGTGAGTTTGAGGCCAGCCTGGTCTATACAGCAAGTTCCAGGACAGTCGGAGCTACTACTTATTGAGATATTGTCTCAATAAGGAGAAAGAGAAAACAGCTAAATTCTCATATCTGCTTCTGCACTCAAACTAGTGAGTGTATGGCTTAGGCTAAGGAAGATAAAGAAAATGTCATCTCACAGGTGAGCATTGGAAAAGGGCAATTTCTTAAAAGCTTTGTAAACCAGGCTGGCCTCGAACTCACAGAGATCCGCCTGCCTCCGCCTCCTGAGTGCTGGGATTAAAAGTATGCACCACCACCGCTTGACTCTGTTTTGTTTTGTTTTCTTTTTTCTTTCTTTTTTCTGTTTTGTTTTCTTAAAAGAGGCATTTTAGTGTTGTGATGAGACAGAATTCATCTTGTAGATCCGCAGACATTCACAGACCTTCCATGGAAATTGCTATCCTATGAGAGTTGGAGTACTTAAAGAGTCCAACACTGAACAGAAGGCTCAAACCTCACCTGGACTAGTACCCCACTCTCAAAACTAGGGATTAGCTGGGATGCACAGGAACATGGCCAGAAACGTTCCATGCGGAAGCCCTGCAGCAGGGAAAGGTGACAAGCAGGATGGAAGAGACCCAAGGGGCGGTCGGGTGCGCTCACCAGATTGGTCAGCTGATCAAGCACCTCGTTGATTTGTTGGCTGTATACAAGACCAATGTGGGACTTTCCCATTAGGCGCCGTACTTTCTTCCTGATGTCATTCTTGTTCACCTGGAAAGCCAAGACAGGGGTCTTAATAAAGGATCTGCTCTCTTCCCAACAGAGGCAGAGACAAAATGTCTGTTTTCACATTATCTATCTGAGAAAAATGGAATTCTGAAGAACTGTTTCACTGACTATGGCAGAACATTATCAACCGTGCATGCTGTCCAATGGAACTCAACCATAGAGGAAACCTTACAGGAAATGCTGATTCGTTTTTTGTCTGTTTGACACAAGCTAGAGTTATCTGGGAAGAGGGATTCTCAATTGAGAAAAATGACTCTGTAAGACTGGCCTGCAGGTGAGCCTGTGGGGTATTTTTTATTAATGGCTGGTGTGAGGGAGCCCAGCACATTGCTGGCAGTGCCCTTCCAGGGGCAGGTGGTCCTGGGGTGTATAAGAAAGCAGACTGAGCCGGGTAGTAGTAGCAGCGCATGTCTTTAATCCCAGCACTCGGAAGGCAGAGTTCCAGGCCAGCCTGGGCTACAGAGTGAGTTCCAGGACAGCCAGAGATACACAGAGAAACCTTGTCTCAGAAACCAAAACAAATAAACAAAAAGGTGGCAGGAAAAGCTGGGTGGTGGTGGCGCACGCCTCTAATCCCAGCACTCGGGAAGCAGAGGCAGACAAATCTCTGTGAGTTCGAGGCCAGCCTGGTCTACAGAGCAAGTTCCAGGACAGGCTCCAAAGCCACAGAGAAACCCTGTCTCAAAAGACAAAAAACAAAACAAACAAAAAAGGCAGGCTGAGCAAGCCAATAAGAGCACTCCTCTGTGGTGTTTGCATCGGTTCCTGCCTCGGCTTCCAACTACTGATGGACTGTGAGCAGTTAGTCAGTTAGCCCTTTTGTTCCCATGTGGACATAATGCTTGTAACAGCAACAGAAACCTAACTCAGACACAAGACCAATCAAGTCAAAAAACTTACAGAACCATCTCCATATTTGGGCATCTGATGCCTTTCCAGTTAGAGGCGAGGGAGAACAGGAGAAACTCCTTATTCTCACAGCCACCCCTGCCACCACCACTCCAAACCCACTCCCTCCCAGAGAAGAACTCTTTTGCTTGGTAATATACTTTCCCACAGCTAGACATGAAGCACAAACAACTCAAATTAGGATTTATCATTACTTTGTTAATAGTGGGCATTTTCTCTTTTTGACAAGATTTTATATAGTTTTATTAGGCTGGCTTTGAATTCCTGCTCCTCTGGTCTCTACCTCCCAAGTGCCTTATTTACTGGCATGAACTACCATGCCTAGTTAGGCAGTTTTTTCCAGCAATAGAAAATTATGTATGACAAAGGGCTGGTGCTGAAAATAAATTATGAACCTCTGAAGGATTTAGAATATACTACTTGAACAAAATGAATTAAATCACTTGTATACTGTGGGGAGTTCTATTGCCTCTTAAAACAATTTAGCAAAAAGAGCACATATAAAATTCAAAGTAGACAAGTAACAAGTGATAATCAATTTATTTGATAACATTCACTAACAAAAACCCAGCCACTAAGTTAAGTGAATAGTGTGTAAGCTGGCAAAGAGGCCTTAGACTCTCAGCTAGGAAGAAAGCACCAGTCAGATACTCTGACAGCTTCCCAACCATCCCAGAATTTAGGCGATAGAATAAGCCTTGTTCTTCAAGCACCAGGGACAGTTGAACATAAGCAAGACCAACACTACCTTCATCAGCAGCATATAGGATATGAGGTTGTGTAAAAGTGTGGCCAGCAAACGATCTTCATCATCCTCCAGGCGCTTCCGGTCATGTTCTCCCAGGGACAAGTACCTAAGCAGAAGACCAGGTACACATTAGTTCTCAGGCTGGAGACCACAAAACACAGTTGGAAGAATTGAATAGGGATAGTCTCATCTTTCCTAAATCCCATACCTGTCGATCATTTCCTGAGGACCCTGGTCCATACCCATCCCTTCTCTTTCCAACATCACAGCATCTAAGAATGCATCTTCCCAGAATTGCATCTGGTCCCATAAAGTAGAACGCTCTTTGCCTGTGTAAAATAATGTTATTTCTTGGGTGGGGGGCATGGCTTATTTAACATTCCAAGAAAATAGTGGCCAAATGAAAAGTTAGTAAGTCCCAGATAAAACAAGGCCATTCCAAATTCCAGGGCAAGGAAACCAAACCTTTCTCCCAGATCTAATACATATGCCACCAACCCCAAAGGCCTCCAAGCAAGGCCCAGTCCTTCCCAAGCATGAAGAATAAACATATCACACAAAGAAAAGCCGTTACTTATAGAAAAGGTCTCCATAGCAGCATCCTCTAACTGGTCCCACATCGATCCTTTGTCCCTTCCTGTCAGTTTGTGAGCAGGAAGGAACATGGTAGCAAGAGGAAAGAAAGGAGACAGAAACACATAGCCTGTTGATTAGTTCATCTAGTTTTCAGCTCCTGCTTATCCCACAGATTCCTTGGTTCAGATTTCAAATACTATCTGGACTGGTGAGATGGCTCAGTAGGTAGAGGCGCTTGCTGTCCAGTCTGATGACCTTGAGTTCAATCGCTGGAGCCCACGTGGGAGGAAGAAGGAAAACAACAACTTCCACAAGTCCTCTGACCTCCACATGTGTGCACAGCACATACCACCCCCATTAAATAAAGAAATATTGGAAAGAAGTTTAAAATGCTATCTGATGTCAGAACTGATATTAGCAGAAAGCCAAGAGCAGCTGTTGGTGCCTCTCCCACGGCTGAGCCCAGGTTTCTTCTGATGCAAGGGGCCTTACCAGTCTATTTCTTACCTAGTAGTCCCTCATAGAGATAGACTCGCTGGCTTACGTCTTCGGAGGAGCGAATTGGACTTCCAGCCAACTTCTCCTTTGGCTTCAAGCTATGGGCTTTACCCTAGAAAGACAAGGTAGGTCAGATGCCAGACTGATAACAAACAAACCAGGCACCTCACTGAAAGGCTCTGGTGCTCAGTGCAAATCATCCATCAGCAACACAATTATCCCTACTAGGTTTGGCTAAAAGTCATTCTGATAATCCTGTTTCCTGTTAATGCTTCCTAAAGCAAGAAACAAAGTCCTCCTCCGGACACTTTAGTCCCTGTGAGCTTCTCTTAGGGCAGGGTGCACCTTTAACCTAGCCTTTGGGAAGGGAGGGTCAGCAGTTCAAGGCCAAACCTTAGCTTGACAGCAACTTTGAAGCCAGCCTGGGCCACGTGAGATCCTGTTTTACGTGCTCACCCCACAAAACAAGATAAAATCTTTGTCCAGCGCGACACAGTAGAAAGAACCCAGAGTCTGACCAAGGTCCAGATCCCTACTTTTTATTAATTTTTTAGTTGCTGAGGATTATTTTCCTTGTCTATAAAATGAATATTACAATATCTCCCTCACAGGACTAGAGAAATGATTAAATTAATTAGTTTATTTACTTAATGTGCACACATGCATGTTCACAGGTGTGTGTACATGTCTAAGAGTGTGAGGGCCCAAGAAGATAGCAGGAGTTTCCCTCCACTCCTTCCTACATTATACACACACAAGTCAAACAAGAAAAGCCTTTACTGAGTCAAAAAATGTAAGTAAACTTTCTTACCTCAACCATACAAACACCCTTGTTCACCAGCATAGGACAATTAAGGCTGTGTGGAAGCAAGGGCCAGAAAAGGTAGCACACGGTGGCCAGCATCCCATGAGAATGATTTAACATCCAGAGTCAAAGCACAATCAAGGAATTTAAAAAGTTTTTTTATACTTTTTAATGATTTAATAGGCATTGGTGTTGTGCCTGCATGTATATATGTATGAGGGCATCAGATCCCCTGAAACGGGAGTCACAGACAGTTGTGAGCTGCCATGTGGGTGCTGGGAATTGAACCCGGTCCTCTGGAAGAGCAGCCAGTGATCTTAACGGCTGAACCGTCTCTCCAGCCATAAAAATGTTTTAAAGACTTAGGCCAGAGAACATCTTTCAGGAGTTGGTTTTCTCTTTTCACCATGAAGTTCCAAGGATGGAACTCAGGTTGTCAAAACTTGAAGGCAAAAGCCTTTACCATCTCCCAGGGCTCCACCTCTTTTTGACAAGGCTTGCTATGTAGCAGACTGGCCTCAAACTTAAGATCCTTCTCAGTCCCTTGAGAAGAAGACAGGCATGAGCCACCACACCCAGCTGGAAGGATCTTTTAAACACTCTTATTAAAACAGTCTGTGTAGACTCAGAGAGTCAGGCCTCATAACTTGAGTCTCCCTGCTAACTCTTGGACTCCATTGGCTCTACTGGGCACAGACATATTGAAGGACCTAGGGACACAAATGAGCACCAGTGGTAAAAATGACTTCATTTAGATCGCATCTTCTACTTTCCTCTATAGACAAAAGGACTGAAAAGCCGTTGTGGAGAATATCTACTGTCTTCTTAAAGTGGCACTGTATCAGAGTAGATGACGCTATCTAAAGAAGCAGGAGTATGCTACAAAGCAGAGGGTTGAGATAAGAACTGAGTGATTTATTTCATTTGGGTATGGGGGGCACACACTTGTAATCCCAGCACTTGGGAAACTGAAACAGAAGGATCACAGGCTTGAAGCCAGCTGGGGATGCACAGAGAGACTGTCTCATAAAAGAAGAGGAGAAGGAGGGAGAGAAGGAAGGAAGCAGAGAGAGAGGGAAGGAAGGAGGGAAAGAGCCATCCCAGCTGCAGCAGACCTTACTGGGTGACTATGGCCAGTTCCTCCCTTTTCTCTGCGGCACCATGCACACGCTTAGTTCGCACTGAACCTCCTGCCCCACTTTTTTCTTCTCATCGTCTCTTAACTTTTCATTCTGTACTAAACCACTTCCTCTCCCATTAAAGAAAGTCTCTGTTAGTGAATAAAGCTTACAAAGATGGTGCTTGTGGCAGAATTGGTTTCAATTTCACTGTCAGACAGAGTAGCCCGAGAACTGGTCAAGTGGGCACTGCCTTCTCCTCCTGGCCCGTCACCCGCACTGCTGCTCAGGTCACTGTCCGCTCCAAGGGTCTCTCCAGAACTGTTACTCACCTGGAAAAGACAAACAGTAGTAAGGGATAGTCCCCAGAGGACTCCCAGTGCCAATTAGAACCCTACACTACTAAAAGAATCATTTTTAGCTGTGTCAAACAGCTTTCCCAAACCCCTTATGAGAGGAGCGACGTTCTGTGCACACGCCGGCCTGAGACTAAGAACAGCCTCCAAGGGAAGGAGCCCTTCCAAGAAGACACCCAAACCTCACCCACAAAGAAGCCAATGTGGTATCCCCCTACCACGGTGCTAACTTCAGAATCCTGACTTGAGCTTCGGATCATAACAGCTGGACTCACACCAATGACAGAGTCTTGATCAGTCCTCTGAAATAAGGCAAGGGAACACCTATATTGCTTCTAGAAAGATCCTCAGCAATGAATTCTTTTCTTAGCTGGAACATATGTAACTTATACAATGAAATAACACATTAAATAAATACATACTCACTGTGGAAAACAAAAGAAAGAATAAAGAAATAAGAATAAGCCATAAATCTACTACCCAAATTAATCTCTACTTTTAGTATATTTCCTGTTTGTCTTCTAGTCTTTTCTAGATATATTTTTTAAAACTGAACTGAAATTGGGCAGAGTAGCACACATCTTTAATCCTAGAATTTGAAAGACAGGGGCAAGCAGATCTGTGGGTTCTAGGCCATCCAGGGCTACACAGTAAGATCCCACACACACATATGTAACTTGTGTGTGTGTGTGTGTGTGTATGTATTTAATCATGCTATGTTGCTAAATTTTTGAAAGCGCAATTGATAGCAGCGTTGCATTCCTTGGTTCTATTGTATTTATTTATTATTCCCTATTGTTGGTTATATTTAAGATTGTTTCCTTCCTTTGTTTACTGTAACAAATATTTCGAGGGTTAGGGTATAACTTAGTGGTAGTCTTTACCTAGAATGTATACACTGAATTTAATTTCCACTGCCAATAAATTATATATACATATATATTTGAGATAGTAATCAAGTCCTAACAGCTTTCAGGAAGGCTATCACAAACCTGGGAAGCAGATGTTAAGCTCACACCACTGTCTGCACTGATCTGGGACTTTTTCTCCTCTGTTTCACCAAGGTCAAAGACATGCTTGAGTACCTCCGGCCCTGAGTAGGGGAAGACATCTGTTATTCAGTGCACAGAAGCTTGGGGCAGGCTGGTGAAGGGAGTGGGCAGCAGCAGAACCGGCTCCAGACCTGTTCATCACCTCCCAGTCACTTCCCAGGAACTGCCCCTCCCCACCACTGGGACCCACTAGAAAAGGTCCCTAGAAGCCTTAAGAACCAAATAGTACATTAGACCTGGCCAAGGGTTTCTGCAGCCATCTTCACAACCTGAGAAAATTCAGAGCAAATCATCCTAACACAAAACATCCTACAAACAAACCCCATTCCATGGCACCCAAAGTCAGAGTTCCACCTGTGCCTGAGACTATGAAAGTGTTCCCAGGATGCTCAGTGATTCTTGACAAAGGTGTCCAAAGAAGTCGGAAAAGGTTAGGGCAAAAGAAAGAAAGAAATACTGTTCCCTTGGGCACTGCCTCCCCCACCCTACACCATCTACATTTGAGACAAAACAAAACAAAAAAACCAAAAAAAAAAAACCAAAACCCTATTTTAAGTCACCCACCCCCAATGGTGGCAGAAGGACAGAACGACAGAAAGCAGAACATGTGCCTAGGCTACTAGAGAGCTGGGAAACTACAGACTCAACACAGAGGGACAGCGACCATCTCTGCCAACCACACCCACAGGCCTAAAGTAAAGGTGAGGGCGGTGTCAGCCAAGGAGGGGTGCTGCAATCAGCAGAAGTTCCCCCACCAGCTATACAACAATAGAAAACCAAGGTTTAGGTATTTTACACAGTAGACACCTGATTGCTAATGAAGGGAGGGGCAAGGAGCAGCTCACCAGTCACACGCCTTGGATTCACACACCACCTGCCCCAAGAATCCTCTATCCTGTCTTTACAACTCTTCCTCCAAATACCACCCAAGAACAAATTTGGGGTGGGGCTGACAAAGGGAGCCCACCCCAGTTGGGCCTGGGAAGTTGGCAGGTATGGGAGACTGAGGGACAGGAAGGGGCATTTGTTCCTTACTCTGTTTTTCCAAAGCCTTTTGCTTTTTCACTTCCTGGTGCTTGTTCCACAATTCTACCCCAGATGCAATGCAAGCAGGAGAGAGAGACAGAGAGTAAGAGACTTGTCAGATTGTCAGAGGACCAGAGACCCCCCCAACCCGAGTTCATTGTGCTTCCGACATTGGATTATCAGTTAAGAGACACAAAGACATCTTTGCTTGGGTAGGGTTGAGGAATCAAGAGATCTAATTTTTGCCACCCCCATCCCAAATCATGAACTGAAGACTCTAAATTTCTAATCCTATTCCCAATGTAAACACTGCAGAATCTTTGAGCTGGAAGGGCTCGTCATGAAAGCACTTTATTCTTTCTGTATGAGAAACTGGACCCTGCTGGAGACAGATCAGCAGACTCCCAACAACACACCATGCTCTCTGCCAAAGGAGCTGAGCAACAGCCACGCTTACAAGTTACAGATAAGAGACAGTCAGTCAAGTAGTCAAAGAATTTCAGAAACAGGAGCAGAAATTTGCTTGACACACTGGATTGGACAGAGACCAGACCAAGCATTTGATTAGCATTCCTCCTCTTGCTACCAAAAACAAAAAACAAACAAACAAATCAATTTACCCTCAGAACTATGGCCTGCTCAACCAAAGACCCATTCTTAGTCACTATCTAGGAAAAATGCTTCCAGTAGACATAAATGAGAACAGAAAATGGCCAAGACTAGCTTCTCAGTCAAACAAAGCACAGGGAATACCAATCATAGCTTTTTTTTTCTTTCCTGGAAGGAACTTCAGAGTTTATTTAGTATAATCTCTTTGTTTCCTAGACGAGGTGATAGACATTCTGATGGGGAAGTGATCTGTCCAAGAATATTCAAGATTTTCAGAAAAGCAGTGTTTGTTTCTGGAACATCGTATCAAGCAGGAGAAAGTCAAGCTTTACTACTGCTTCTAGGAGACTATTTGCCAACCAGAGACCTGGAGATGTCCTAAGAAGAGAGCTGGTTCATTCCTCATATGACAATGGCTAGAGGCCACGGCAAAAAAGCTTCAGCTTGGCACAGCATAGAGACCAAGGACCTAGAATCCAAAAGGAAAGCAGCCTAGAAGACTCAAGGTCAAGCAGGAGTGAGCCAAAGAGGTGACACCAGAGAGCAAATGGAAGAACCCCCAGACATATGCAAGGTTTGAATTGAGTCTGAGGTGGAAAGACAAAGAAGAGGACCCAAACATGCCAGAAAGGAGCACATTCCAGAGCAGTATAATGCTTGGATGGGGGCGGGGGCTAGATGCAGAATCCAGATGGTCATAATTTTACATCCCAAAGATGTACCTATAAATTTCCTAATAGTTTCCAGGAACATGTTTCTCTATGTGAAGAAATTCAGATGTAAATAAAAAAAGGGATGGAGAACATAGCTCAGACTCTCTGCACTGCATCACACAGTCTCTAAGCAAACTTCATTATTCTCAAAGATGCTGGTGAGGCGGCTAGAGAGCATTCAGGAAGACAGAAACACACAAGAAGATGCTGCTGGAAATGGATAAAACCCTCCTCTCTAAAAAGCAAGCATGGGACAAGAAAGTCAGGATTCTGGATGAACTGAGAGAAAGGAAAGGTATTTAAGAAGCCAAGACCACTTCGACATATCAAACGCAATGATGCATACCGACAGATGCTACAAAATTCTCTTCCTTTAGACTTCTTGTGTCCAGCTCCTTAGGACCCTTTCCTGTAGCACTTGGTGCCCGAGGACCCAGCTGAGGGACCCTTAGCTGTGCCATAGCTTTTGGGTCCCCCCGCCCAGCCAGACCAGGATCCTTGCCCACAGGGGTCTCTGTTGGGCTTCTCTTTCGCTTGTCTGGTTCTGTGGGAAGGAACAAATACAGAAAGTGGCTAAAGGAGGCATCAGATAGGGGTCAAGTCAGGAAAATGAGATGGGAGAAGCCAGAATGCAGGGGGATGTGGAGCAGTTGGTAAGGGAAGGAAAGCTAAGCCTTGGTCTTCATGGTAGGGAAAGATTTCCTACATATAAACATAGCAGAAAACAACCCCAAGACAGACAGTAGGAGAGCGGCACTGAGAAGCGACAAGCAGGATCCCTACCTTTACTATAGTAGTGGGTCTGGGCAATCTCCAGAAGCCCAAAGATGCTGGCCATGCCACCCAGACCTGCGTGGGCATAGGACTGCTCAAGACTGAGGACCGTGCACTTGAGGAGGTCTAGCATTCCCTTGTACACCTTCCGACTGATCTCCTGCAACAATAGCCAGGACC
The DNA here is from genome assembly GCA_004026605.1 of Ondatra zibethicus. Taxonomy (NCBI): domain Eukaryota; kingdom Metazoa; phylum Chordata; class Mammalia; order Rodentia; family Cricetidae; genus Ondatra; species Ondatra zibethicus. The sequence goes on along the minus strand of PVIU01004347.1, from coordinate 76,146 downwards.
CAGAGCTAGCAACTTTTCTTTAACTTCCACATCTTTCTGTCCAGTTGATTCTGACTCCGAAGCCCAAGTACTTACCACATCTTGGATGACATCCTGCCGGGCATCGTCCTCTGACTGCACTGCGCGGTTCAGTTTGCTCAGCGCAAAGACTCGAAGTTGCTCACTCTCCAGCAGCCGGCGTACTTTTTTCATATTGAGCCAGCCCACTCCCTGGCCATCCAGCACACTGTGCACCACTTCCTTCAGGAACTGTTGGTTCTCACTGCAGGGCCCACAAACCACTTCTATGGTCATCTGAGCCTTGGCAGAGCCTCCCCTCTTTCACCAGACAAGATGTTTACCCCAGGGTAAAGCATAAAGCTAAGTCTCCAAAAATGGCCACCACATCTCTATGTCCCCAAGGATCTTGTTTGCCAACTTCCCACAATCTTGCAATTTCACCTTTCTCCACACTATAATACTGTTGCCTGGGGAACTAGTTAAAAATGGGAAGTGCTAGTTGGGCAGGGGTGGCGCACGCCTTTAATCCCAGCACTCAGAAGGCAGAAGCAGGCAAATCCCTGTGAGTCTGAAACCAGTGTGGTCTACAGAGTTACAGAGTTAGTTCAGCCAGGGCTATGCAGAGAAACCCTGCCTCAAAAAATAAAAAAATAGAAAAAGGGTGGGGGAGTACTAACCAAAATTGATTAAATCTACTGCTCTCCCCAGTCTTGAGCATCCCTCAAAAAAAAAAAAAAAAAGGAACATTGTCTTATTAACACTACCTGAAAACTGGTGTGCTAGTTGAGTGTGGTGGTGCATGCCTGTAACCCCAGTAACGGGAAACTGGAGACAGAGATCGGGTCAGGGTCCTCCTCAGCTACAGACTGAGTCTGAGGCGAGCATGGTGGGTAACATGAGACTGTCTCAAAAAAATAAAACAAAACAAAGCTGCTCTGCCATTTATTACCTAGAATTGCTGGACCGGCCCTGGGGTGATGGAGGTTCTCTTTTCACGGTTGGACTGTGTTTAATGACAGATGACTTCTGGTCCACCAAGGCCCTCCTGTTTCCTACAGTAGGGAAGGCAGGAATGAGACACATCACTGGCACAGTCCAGGGGCTCACATAATCCACATCCATCTTCCAGAAGGTCTGGACTGCGTGGCAACAGAACAGCACACACAGGTAGAAAGTAGCCATGGCAGTGCAGGAGGTAGGGATGGAGGCTCAGGCCGCTCCACATGCGCCAGCAGCATGCCCCATGGGCTGCATGGGTGTTATGGGGGATAGGCAGGGCAGGTTACTCATGGGACGTCGCTTGCTCCAAAAGGAGGCCCTCAGGCAGGCAGAGAAGATGCTGGGGGGAAAAAAAGTCATGCACAGCTCACAGGGAAGACCCACCTTCACCACTCCCAGGGCCGGCTTCAGTAACAATCTCCATTAGAGTATTTAGCCCAAATACTGGGACAAAAATACACAATTAGTAGGTGCACCACAGTACCTGAACCCCTGTACCCCTTGATGGAGCAGTAAGTCAGATCATCTGAGCACTCTCTCAAAGCATGGAAAGTGCAAATAACCTTGGTTCTTGGGCACATCAAAGCTGGAAGCCACGTGATCAAGAGATAACCGAGGGACCTCTCAAAGCCAGGGGCCAGGTAAATGACACAGAAGGCCTTCGTGGACTGAACAGACACATGCGTGAAAGCAGGAGCACTGTTTTGAGAAATATCTAGCACAGGGATCCTGAGGGGCTCTGGGTACCACAGGGAGGAGACATCTTGCAGATGCTATCATGGGAAGGAAGGGTGCAGTAGGAGGATGGGGCATGGGTAGAAAGGCTAAGTGCAGCACATGAGATGAAGCATCGCATGCAATGAAAGAGTTTCAATTACTCTTCCCTTCAAACATACCAGATAAAAGCCAGAGAGGCCAACACCTTTCCATCCCTAATCCACCCATCCACTCGAGGACTCACTGTAGCAATGCTAGTTAGTTTTCTGCATTACTAACCTGACCTCCTTTCACCCACCTACCCCACAGCCCCACCCCACTAAAGAATCCTCCTTAGGCCCCCGATATCTCTAGCTGGATATGATGGGAGGCGCATGCCCATAGTCTCAGTGCCAGGGAGGTTCAGGGAAGAGGACTCTAAGTTTGAGGGGCTCTCCACAGGAAGACCCTATGTCAATAAAATGGTTACTTCTCACTGTTCTTACTACTATAATTAAATATTTCAGTACAATATCCATAGATAACAAACAAATGCCAAATTAAATTGAGAAAAGTCCTTCAAGCTACAAAGATCATAGATGAAATTGAAATATGGTCTGACCCTAGAAGCCAATCAATACCACTGACAGACTAAAAGTTGGCATGAATCCATAGTAAATGGCTAAATTCTATAAATACTGCTAGACTGCCCATAATTCTCGTCCTGTGGACCAGCTCCTTGGGAAGAAGTTTACCCAAGTTCATGGAGTAGGAATCTGGAAGATGACTGAGCTAGCACACACTTCTTTCTGATAAGGTCCTCCCCAAAGCAGAGGTAATCCCATGCGGCTATCATCCTACTGATATAACAGGGCCCCTCCAGCTACAAAGGTGATTTCTATCTGCAACCACTTAGCGCTTATGGTGTGCAGGGAAAGCCATGATAAGCAATATGAGGTAACAGCCAGGTCAAATGATTCATGGTATACAGGGCTCCTGACAAATACTTATAGTATCTGACATGTCTCTCAGAGAAACCTGATTTGACAAAAGAAAGGTTGTAGCTACCTTTCAGGCTGGGGAATGGTGTAGTCTTCTCTCGGGCACCTTTGGTGGGCAGTGTGAGATTTGAAAGGCTGAAGCTTGTACTATGGTTCCGATACAGGCTGCCTACAAAGGGGAGGGTATGAAAAGCCATGAGCTAATGTTGGAGGAGAAGCTGCTTGTTCCTCCTGGCCACCCAGAACCGAAATAATCACACAGAAACTGTATTAATTAAAACACCGCTTGGCCCATTGGCTCTAGCTTCTTCCTTTTTTGGTTTTTCTCTGTGGCTTTGGAGCCTGTGCTGGAACTAGCTCTTGTAGACTAGGCTGGCCTCGAACTCACAGAGATCCGCCTGCCTCTGCCTCCCAAGTGCTGGGATTAAAGGCATGCACCACCACCGCCCGGCTAGCTCTAGCTTCCTATTGGCTAACGCTTTCATATTAATGTAACCCATCTCCACTAACTGTAACGCCACGTGGCAGCAGCTTACTGGCAAAGTTTCGGCATGTCTGACTCTGGCAGCTCCATGGCATCTCTCTGACTCTGCCTTCTTCCTCCCAGTATTCTGTTTAGTTTTCCACCCCTAGCTCTGGTCCCCTATAGCTCTGCTATAGGCCCAAAGCAGTTCTTTATTCACTAACTGATAAAAGCAAAACATAGATAGAAGGACCTCCCACACCATTTCTCCTTTTCTGTTTAAACAAAAAAGAAGGCTTTATCTTTAACATAGTAAAATTACATATAACAAAACAGTTATCAATGAATCAGGAAAACCTCCCTTAAGGGAGCTGCAGCATTCCACCAGCCAAAAAAAATAAAATAAAAAAATAAAGAGGCTAAACTTTGTTTCTCTGTCTCGAGTTCCTTTCCAAGCTTTTTTAGGTTTACATGGATTTAGTCCACCATGTTGGCGTGCCAAGCTAAGAAGACAAATGTTCACAGCATCCCAGTACGGTAATGGTTGTATCATCTTCACCTCTCTCTCTCCTTTCAAACAGCATCCCAATGGCTTGTCAGATAATCTCTGCTCTATCTTAGAAAAGATGCAGTGTAATTTAGGACGATCAAAGAAACAGCCAGGTCTGCTCAAAATCCAGTAATAATTTTCTCTGACTTCCTCCCATAAAAATGTCTAAGTCTCATTTACTGCTAACACTGCATGGAAGCCAGTGGTTCGTATGCCTTTGCTCTGAAGTGATATTCCTACCTGGACCCTAAGGACACCTACAACTACAATCACCCTTTATGGCAGCCCTTGTCAGCCCCTAGTCAATCTGCAGTCCATAAATGATCCTACCTCTCATCTGTTAAAAGCAAGCATGAAAACCTGTTGCATATATACTTCAAACATGTTCACTAAAGCTCCTTACCAGGCAAAGAAGACAGCAGATCCAAAACAAATTTGATTAAATATATGACTTATAACTTAATGTTTAATTTTTGTCTATATTGTCTGAAATACATATGCAAGTGGATTAGCGACATGGTGCAGTGGATAAAGACACTTGCTACCAATCTTAACAACCTGAGTAGGTTCCTGAGGAGCCCCAGGGGAGAAGAGAACTCCTACAAGTTGTCCTCTGGCCTGATATCAACCTAGCTCTACATCTCCAGTTCTAAGCAACATGTACCAGACAGAAAATGAAGCAGAAGAATGAGAGAGCTTGAGGTACTTACTAGCAAAAGACATGATGCCCCCGAAGCCCTCGGTGCTGTTGTTGGAGACAGTGGAGTTGGGAGAGCTTGCTCGGGAGTCTGACTCTGCATCTGAGTCACTTGCCAGTTTCAAGCTGTTGGGCCGCAGCAGCTTTTGAGCCCTTGAATGCACAGTGGCACCCATGAGTCCCAGGCAGGGGGACTTAATCTTGGGAGTGGACCTTATGCTACACTGCAATTGCTGTTCTTGTCCCATAATTCCTAAGTCCTTAAAGAGCTACCCTCTGGGGCTAGCAGGACAGCAAGAGCATTTACTTTCAGACTAACCCTCACCCAGGGTCACTGCAGTGAGGTCCTTCAGTCACCCATCTAAAAAGGATTCCCAGGCTCTCACCGATTGCCACTGACATGTTGGCTGAATCGGGGAGTGTAGCTTTCCCCCTCCTCCTCCTCATCTTCCTCAGGGGGGAAGCCATATTGGGGCTCGAAGTACGGATTGTCATAGGTTCGCTGGCACACTGACCCCTCTCCAGTCTCTGTCTGTCTCCTGTCCACAGTAGATTTGCAAATGCTGGGAGGCACAGGAGTGAGGGACTTGGCGCTGCCTGCTGTTGCCTTATCATCCATCTCTGTAGAATCGGCATGTTCCTAGGGGCCACATTAAATAAAAAGTGGTCACCTGATGCCCAGTGATGCCTTCCCATAGTCTCAGTTCAATGGAACAGACCAGGTCCGTCAGATTCCTAGCCTATGAAATGTATGGGAGAAGAGCTACAATATTTTTGATGTCTGGACTTACAAACTACAGAAGCAGACACTAGTGACAGCTTAGAGGAAGCCCGAAGGCCGTCTTTTGGGGCTAAAGCTACTTCTCAGAGGCTTTTAGTCAGACGGTTATAGAGAAGGGGGAGGCATGGAAAGAAGCAGACACGAGCTGCGGCCGAGCTCTCCCAACAGATGGGCCAGCGTCCTCACCATCCCCCCCACGCGGCTCCACGTACAGAGTGGGCACCATGGACGGCAGCGCTAGAGCCGCTGCTGGCCGTGGTGCTGGCGCCCCAGCGCAGCGGGGGATTTCCCTGAGAGTTCTCGCTGTCTGGACCGGGCTCCTCTCCCTCCTTCTGGGTCTGCAGCTCATCAATCTCCACTTCGCTGGCGTCTCCCAGGGCTGCATGCGTCAGAGGATCCACATCTACAGAGAGACAGGCACAGATCACCTCGGCCCCAGAACCCAACCCCTGCCTAATAACGGCCAGTCTTCCCAAGTATACTCACTGGGAGTATCACCATTGATGTCACATTTCATCATTTCACTGACGAAGTCCCCAAGGGAGGAGTAAGAAGAGCTTGAGTCATCATAATCCACACTATCACTGCCACTGCAAGGTAAAAAGAATGAAAAGAAAGGAAGAGGGGCTGGCCCGGAAGCCTCAGAATGTTATGCCTCCGCTGCCAAGCCTGACAACCTGAGTTTGCTCCTTGGACCCACATCGTGGGAGAGAACCAACTCTCTCAAGTTCTCCTCTGACCGCAGCATACACACAGGGACACACACACACACACACACACACACACACACACACACACCATAAATGGTTTCAAATTTTTTTAAAGAAAAGAAGCTTAAGATGTAGCTGAGTTAGTAGCATGCCTGCCCCCCATGCAAGAAGGCTTGGGTTCGGTTCTAACACTGTACAGAACAGGTGTGGCAGCACAGTCCTCAAGTGCCACAACTTGAACAATATTAAGTTCAAGGTCATCCTTAGTCATTCTAATCCATCTTAGGACAGGGAGGCCTTTTCTCCAAATAAGACGGAAACAACAACAACAACAACAACAACAATCAGAAAGGGGAGGACTAAAGAACCCACAGTCAGGGGCTGAAGACATGGCTAAGTGGTTTGAGCACTGGCTACTCTTCAAAAGGACCCAGGTTCAATTCCTAGCACTCACAATGGCAGCTCACAACTGTTCCAGAGGACCTGACACCCTCACACAGACATACATGCAGGCAGAAAACCAATGCACATAAAAAAAAGAAAAGAAAAAGAATCCACAATTAATATTTAGAACCCCCAAAAGGGGAGCATAGTTAGCTCAAGGCTAGGGTACAAGACAAAATAAGGATGTCAAGGGGAGCAATCAGAGCTGATTATGGTGGCGTATGCTGTTATCCCAGACTTGGAGGTAGAACTATCCTAGGTTACACAATGAAACTCTGTCTCAGCATATAAAAACAGATGAAGGACTAAAGATATCCTTCAACAGTTAACAGCACTTGCTGCTTCCAGAAGACCCAGACTCTGTTCCTAGCACCCACATGGACACTTATAAACATCTGTAACTTGTTGTGGGATATCTGTACTGTGTTAAGAAATATTACTTTGATTGGTTTAATAAAGAGTTGAATGGCCAATAGTTAGGCAGAAGGTATAGGCAGGACCTCTGAGCAGAGGGAGAGGAAGTAGGAGATGAATCTAGGAGCATAAGAGATGCCAGGAGACATGGAAGAAGCATGATGGGCGGTGGTATGTGACAAAAACGTAGATTAATAAAAATAGGTTAAGTTATAAGAGTTAGTTAAAATCAAGCCTAAGCTAAGGCCAAGTTCACATAATTAGTAATAAGTCTCCGTGTCATTGTTTGGGAGCCAGTTAGCAGAACAGAGACTCATTACAGTGACTCTAGGTTCACGGGATCCAATGCCCTCTTCCTCCCACATCAGGCAAGACACTTAAACACATAAAAATAAAAAATTAAATAAATAATAAAAACAAAACCCACAAAAAGTAACCTACCAAACAAAGGCCTGGAGCTGTAGCTCAGCAGAGTGCCTTCCTCGCAGAGAGGAGGGGCTGGATGTAGTTCCCACAGCACACACTGGGTGTGGTGGTGCACACCTCTAACCCAGGCAGAGGCGTAGGAAGGAAGGTCAGAATTTCAAGATCATCACCAACTTAGTTAGAGGTAACTCTGGACTACAGGGGATCCTATCTCTAAAAACAAAAGCACAGGCCACACACCTTTAATCCCAGCAGAGGCAGGCGGATCTCTGTGAGTTCAAGGCCAGCCCCGTCTACAAGGACAGGCTCTAAAACTACAGCGAAACCCTGTCTCAAAAAACCAAAAGAGCAAACAAAAACAGAAGCAAGCAAAGAACAACAAAAGCAAAATAAGAAGGAAAGAGTAGGAGGAAGACCTGAGGCAGCATGGCCAAGATACAGTGCACATGCGTAAACTGTCAAATGATAAATTTAAAATATTCAAAGGAGAAGAGCAGGAAGAAACAGGCTGCAGAGATGGCCCAGTGGTAAGGAGAGCTTGCCACACAATCATAAGGACAACTTCAAGTTAGGTGTGCCACAAACTCCTAAAACTCAGTTATGAGGAATGTGAAACCCTCTTCTGGCTTACACACACACTAGAGAGTAAATCCACAAATAATGACAGACAGACAGACATGCACATGCACGCGTACACACATACACACACACACACAATAAATCAATCTCTTTTAAAGCTTCAAAGACTCACATCTACAACTGCTATGACATTTTTGCCTCCTAGCATAAGGGACTGCTCACCTGTCATCAGTGGGGTCAGAATCAGAGTCACGCTCCGGTGGCCCACTCAGGGCCTCAGCCAGCTGAGAACTGCCGTCGTAGACTCGATAATGGATGGGCTGCAGCTGGTGAGCATACCACTTTGGCTTGTCACCAATAAGGGCTGGATCAAACATATCTACCCAAAGAGGAAGACAGTGAGCAATAGGGAAAAGAAGTGGGGAAATTAAAAGCAGTAGAAAGGAAGAGCAGAAGCAAAAGAGGCCCTCAAGGGGCAAAGGCACAAGACAAGCAGAGAGCAGGTGGACTCACTGTTGTGAATCCGCTGAAAGGCATAGTTAGAAGGGTTTAGGATCCATTCTCCAAAGTACTCCACAGCTTGAGTCCTGGCCAGTTTCTCAGCAAAGGGAGTCTGTCGGGGACGTGAGGCCAGAAAGGAGCCAGCTTGGAAAGCTACCACAGGTCGGGGGAAGAGCCGCAGGGTGCGCGTGTGCATCTGAAAGCCCTGCAGCACGTTAGCAGAGTTGAAGAAACGGACCATGGCCACTCTGGGAAAGAAGGGGGTGGTGAGATAATCCAAGACCCATACCCTGTGTCGTTAGGCTATGATCCAAGGTCTTAGACCACCTCCTAACACCATTGTTTAACAGGTTTCAACCACCATGGGGAGAGATCTTAACCATCAGTCTTGCTCTTCATGCTGAGAGTGTTAACTATTTCTTCTCCTTACTTTTGCTAAGGTAGGAAATACAACCAAATATCACACACATTTTATATATAAAGTAAATCTGGCTCTGAGATGTGGTCTCCCCTCCTCAAGAGAGCAGAGAAGCAGACTTAGGAACTTGTGGTCTTACCTCGTTGCAACATCGACTGAATCTACGTCATTGCCATAAATGAGCGGATTGAACTCAGTGGAAGGCGTGGCCTGAAAGTCACCAGATGGCCTTCCCAAGAGAAGTGGGATCTCCTGGCCCTCGTGGAATTTCTCCAGATTAAGAATGGGCTGGGTATTGAGACTCATGCTGGCTAGGGCCTGGGAACAACAAAAAGTCCTCACTTAAGACAGGTTCTTACGCAGCCAACCTCAGTTCCTAGGAAAGGGGTGTTTTAAAGTCTTCTACCTGTCATTCTCTGGTCACAAAATTCTCTACAAAGAACTGTGCTCATTTAAAAAATCATGGCCAACTCATTCTAGAGTCTGTATCTTTGAGAAAAAAAAAAAAGAATCCAAATAATTTAGCTTTTAGAAAATAGCCAGAATTATGTAGCTGTCCATCTTAAGTCAGCAAAGCTCAAGGCACTTTAAGTAGAACTTAAGTCCAAGACAACAGTTTCCATTTACTTTAGCCAAGAATGTGATTTTCAAATATAAAAACACAAAGAAATAAGTAAACTGTAAAAAACAGACCTATCCGGACAAAACAACAACAAAAGCAAAAAAAACAAAAACCAGAGCCTTGTCAGGCAGTGGTGGCGCAGCCTTTAATCTCAGCACTTGAGAAGTGGAGACAGGCAAATCTCTGAGTTCAAGGCCTGCCTGGTCTACAGAGAAAGTTCCAGAACAACCACACTTTGCCTCTGAAAACAAACAAACAAACAAAAAACTAAAAACACAAAATCAGGGCTGGAGAGATGGCTCAGAGGTTAAGAGCGCTGGCTGCTCTTCCAGAGGTCCTGAGTTCAATTCCCAGCAACCACATGGTGCCTCACAGCCATCTGTAATGAGATCTGGTGCCCTCTTCTGGCCTGCAGGCATACAGACAGACAGAACACTGTATATATAATAAATAAATCTTAAAAAAAAAACCCCACAAAATCAAACAAAACAACAACAAAAACCCAGAGCCTCACCAAGATAGCCACAACTATGAAAACAACAACTTCCCCAAGACAAAACAACGGAACAAGAACAGTCTCAGGCTGGGTGGTGGGCGGTGGGTGGTGGCGCACGCCTTTAATCCCAGCACTTGGGAGGCAGAGGCAGGCGGAGCTCTGTGAGTTCGAGGCCAGCCTGGTCTAGTTCCAGGACAGGCTCCAAAGCCACAGAGAAACCCTGTCTTGAAAAACCAAAAAAAAAGAAAAAAAAAATCAGAGTCTCAAGTCCCCAACTTAAATTAGCCCCTGAGAGACTCCAAGATGCACCCTGAAAAGTACTGATCTAAACCATTAGTGTTTCAAAGTGGCTGAGGAATCCCTGGGCTGGTGTCACACTGTATCTGGGTGATGCTGTGTTAATGCAGTTGGTCCATGCCTACGCAGTAGGAAGCCGGCATAAATTCATATAGCACTCGCTCTTCACATTCTTTCTCCCCCCCCCGCCCTCATTTTGAGACAAGGTTTCCTTATATAACCTTGGCTGTCCCAGAACTCGCTCTGTAGACCAGGCTTGCCTCAAACTCACAGAGATCTGCTTGCCTCTGCTCCCTAAGTGCTGGGATCAAAGGTGTGCGCCACAAAGGCAATCTCCACATTAGCCTCTCTTAAGCGGTCATCAAGAATGAGAAACACAGCGAGTGAAGACAGCTAGAGAACTTTCTGACCCTGCAGCCCTCACCAGGAAGCCAGGTATCATATCACATGAGCAGCGATGAAGCAAGTGGGCATGAAAGGACCACATTCTAGTCAACACCATCTAGACTCTAGCTTTGAGAAGAACGACTAGGTACTTCAGACAGCACAGAAAAAAAGACTTTTAAAGACCCTTCAAGAGACTGTGACTCCTAATAAGCACAGTGCTATCTACTGGTGGTCCTACATAACACGTACAGCAGGGGAAGGGAATGGAGCCATGCCATATTTTACCTTCAGATACTGTGTTTAGCATGCAAAATAAAAAAAAAATCAATCAATAAAAAATGGCTGGAAGGGCTTCCACAAAAAAGAGGGTATCTATAGGGACTTTGGAATCAACGTCTAACTTTAACCTTCTAAGACTGAAGGAGTACTATAAAGACAGAGAACGGCAGAGATGGCAAAAGCAGGAAGGGAAGGGTGTTCTTGGTTTTGTTTGTTTGGGCTGAGTTTGTCTCGCCATGCAGGCCAGGCTGGCCTGAGAGATGGAACTGCAGGTGAGTGCCACCACACCTGACCGGACAAAGTATCATGTGCATTACAGGGTGACAAACAGTGAGTTAAAAAGAATCCTTTAAGATTCATTCTGCTGCACAAAATCTGGATATACCTCTCCTTAATCCCGTTCAAGGTAAAGAAAATCTATTCCACATGAAGGTTCTTAGATCCACTCCCTTCCAACAGGACCCTGATATCATCTATTACTTACTTTACTTAAACATTTTATGACATTCTAATTTACTCTGTGTTGAGTATGTGTACACGTGTGGGTGCATGTGTGCCACAGCACGTCTGTGGAGCTCAGAGAGTAGGTTCTCTGCTTCTACCATGTGGGTCGTCAGAGTTGGTGGCAGGTGCCATTGCCTGCTGAACCATCTTGCAGACCCTTCCCCTGCTTTCCTTCTTTCCTCACCTACCTGCTTCAAGTGTTTTTTCAGCTCTAATGATTCTGGCTCTGGCAGGACAGGGAGCACTTCTGCATTGGTAGGGGCAATCACCTGCAGCAGAGAAAGCAGAAGAACCCATGACTTTAGAATGAACTGCCTAGATTTGCTTACATAAGAGCAAATAACATGCTACAAGGAGATCATCATTGTTATCCTATACATATGAGAGCTATGCATACATACATGAGCTACATCTACATGCCTGAAAAGAAATATACCTAACATTGATGACTATATCTGAATTATTATTATGGGTCATATTTTCTTCTTTATATTTACTTTATTTTTGAAACTTGCTTTCATTATTCCTAATTATGTGTATGAATGCAGGTGCTAGCAGAAGTCAGAGGTACCAAATCCCCTAAAGCAGGAGTTAAAGAGGGCTATGAGTCACCTGATGTGAGTGATGGGCATTGAACCCAGGTCCTCTGAAGAGCAGTCAGTGCTCTTAACTGCTGAGTAATCTCTCCAACTCCCATACTTTTCTTTTTCTTTTTACATGTATTTGTGTTTGGAGAGAGGTGGCATTCCATGTCACATGTATGGAGGTCAGAGGACAACAGGGGTGAATTCTCTCTTTTCACCATGTGGATCCTGGGTTTTGAATCAGGCTGTTAGACTTGGAGGCAAAGAGTTTTTTTGTTTTTGTTTTTGTTTTTTATAAGAATTCATTTCTGGGGCCCTAGAGCCATGCCCTGTGACACGTGGGTCAGTCAGCCCTGAATTTTTTTTTTTAAATTTTATTTATTTATTATATACAGTGCTCTGTCTGCGTGTATACCTGCAGGCTAGAAGAGGGCACCAGATCTCATTACAGATGTTCTGAGCCACCATGTGGTTGCTGGGAATTGAACTCAGGACCTTTGGAAGAGCAGACAGAGATCTTAACCACTGATCCATCTCTCCAGCCCGAGGCAAGAGTTTTTTTTTTTTTACCTATTAAACTACCTTGCGGGCCTGGCCCTACACTTAATTTTATTTTCTAAAATTTAATAATGAACACAGAGTAGGCTTTTTGTTTTGTTTTGTTTTTTAATTTATTTATTTATTATGTATACAATATTCTGTCTGTGTGTATGCCTGCAGGCCAGAAGAGGGCACCAGACCTCATTACAGATGGTTGTGAGCCACCATGTGGTTGCTGGGAATCAAACTCAGGACCTTTGGAAGAGCAGCCAGTGCTCTTAACCACTGAGCCATCTCTCCAGCCCCCTCTTTTTTTGGTTTTTCGAGACAGTTTCTCTGTGGCTTTGGAGTCTGTCCTGGAACTAGCTCTGTAGACCAGGCTGGCCTCAATCCGCCTGCCTCTGCCTCCCGAGTGCTGGGATTAAAGGTGTGAGCCACCACCGCCCGGCCAGAGTAGGCTTTTCTACAAGAGTTTTAATATACTCACATTGAGGAATGTTAATATAATTTTAAATGTGTGGTAAAAAACAGTTTCATACTTGAAACTTATGGAAAGCTATCACTGGATTATCTACATTCTATATAATGATATATACAAAAGCAACCATCATGGGCTCTTTGACTATCTACATTACATATAATGACATATTCGGAAATAACCATCATGGACTCTTTGAGCATGTAGGAGGAGCTCTTAATTCAGGGCAGACTAAATTCTATAGCCAATGGCCTATCTGCCTACTAAAATCAAAGCCACATTAGAAAAAAATGTTTTAATAAGTATTATAATAGAAATAACAGTTATCACCATAACTGGGCCTAGAACATGGTCCTGTGTAACCCTTAGCCCCACGCCTCACCCTATTGCTGTCCAAATCCACTAGCCACACGTCATCAGGCATTTTGAAGTCCAGCTTGTAGAGGAAGAAGCTGGCAGGAACTCCAATGATGTATGGGGTCGGAGCCAAGAGTAGCTGTGGAAAAGATAAACAAAGACAAAGTTTATTGAAGGCACGTAATCAAGTCAGAATTTTTCCAGATAAGGCATTCTAACACCCTTTCCCAAAATTCTCACAGCTAGATACTTGCAAAATTTAGAATTTTTCAGATTTTAGAAAGGAAACAACACATTTCAGAATATTAACACCTATAGCACCATAGCAAGGAGCATATAATCACTAACTCTCACAAACAAAACTACAAATAGCATAGTTTTACCATACAATCAGTTCAAATCCACCCAAAATTTCAGACTGGTAAGTTATGTGGGGCAGAGGACCAGCGCTTCTTTGGCTGTGCTTCCTCCCTTGAGAAGCCAGGGACAGCACGGCAGTGAGACTCTGTGGGACTCACCTGCTCTACTGATGCCAGGGATGGCACAGCAGGGAGACTCTGTGGGACTCACCTGCTCTGCTGACGCCATGCAGGTAGGGAGCAAAGGGATGACAGGAAACATATACTCCAGGGGGTAGATCATTGCCACAAATGCCATCACAGACATGGAGAGTGCGTTGTAGTCGCGAGACTGTAGCACCACCTGCCATACCATAAATCACCCAGCACAGTAAAACAGCTCCCAGCTCCCCAATTTAATGTCAGGCTCGCCAAGCCTACGGCTGCAGCCTATCTCCACAATCGCTAAGGTTCCAGTCCCTGCCCTGTCAATCATCTTCCAACCAAAACACTGAATCAATCTTCTTAGCTCTGCCACTCCCTATCGGAGGACTACACACTGACAGAGAATGAAATCAGTGTAACAAAGGATAATCAACTAAGCATTCCACTTGATATCAATATTGTGATTCAATTCATGTCTACCAAATACCTGCTATACACCTGCCATCACTTTACCTCCTGGAAATAAAAAGACGATAAGGACACACAGTGCCTGTCCTCAGCAAACTCATGGCCCAGCCCCCACAGGCGGTCTAGGCCTACAGAACCGGCCCTCACCTTGTGCTCCAGCAGGATGCAGGTGAGCACCTGAAGACAAGCATCCACGCCCAGAAGTTCCAAGGGAAGGTGGAGGGGGAAGTCTACTAGGGTGAATCGAGAGGGGTCTGGGAGAGCAAATGTCAGGGCTGGCTGCAGCTCCTGAGGTAGGACCTCAACGTCCACTCGCTTCTGCCCAGAGACAGGTACTGGGGAGCGCAGCAACCGGTAGATCCAGGCCTCAATCTCTCGAAGGTCATGCAGAAGGGCGCTTGACTTTTCCTCCACTAGCAGTGATCCGGTAAAGATTCGCCACATAGTGTCCCTGAGGAGCACACAGCAAGACTCAGACAAACATACCAGCTGGTACTGCTGCAACCCAATAAACGACAATAATAACTGGAAGAGGCGCACTGTTAGGAAAGCCCACTCTCTAATCTCAGAGGGGACCTGAGGGTACACGTGATAACAAAAACAGGCGTACAACGGTATATGTGATAGAACTCAATGTCATGCCCACCAGCAAACATCAAACTCCTCAGCCATAACAACAGTAGGTGGTTAATTCTCAGCAGTCTTTAGATTGGGACCAAATTGTTTAAATAGTCCTAAAGGAGCACAGACTAATCATATTAATATCTGAACGCTTCCCCTTTCTTCTGAGCATAAGCAGCAAACCATACCTTTGAACACCGCGTGGGATGCCCAGTTTCTTGCCTAGCAGCCGTTCACTACAGCAGTCTACCAGACGTTTGAGAGTATACAGACACTCTCTGAAGGTAGAGAAGAAAGGATAGTGGCTAAGCACACACAGGGATGTCAGAGTACTGTTGCGGGAGCGGCTGCCCACTTTTGCACGGCGTTTGCCCCGAGGAGACTGGTTCATGTCAGGAGTGGAGTCGGCACTAGGAGGCTGCAAGGCTGAGCCACTCTCTGAGCTCTGAGTGCCAGCCTCTTGTGAGGCGCAGGTGACGTGCGCTCCTTCCTTCCCGCGGGGCCCTGCTCCAGTTTCCGCGTTTTCCTTCGGCTTTCGCTTTTGGAAGGAGCGGTAGAAGTTAACACAGATGCCATAACGGGTGACTCCAGTGTCCTTGTCAGTCAGAGTGAAGACAAAAGAGGTATCATCTCGAAGGCTCATGCGTCGCTGCCGCACGCTCAGACATCCCTCTGGCTGGCAGAAGAACACCACATCTGGGGGCAGGGGAAACTCAGGGTGGTCCTCTAATGGGTACCGCCGCAGCAGTTCAGGAGTCTGAGCCACACTGTCACTGCTTGGGTGTCTGAAGGACAGAAAGACATGCTCAGCAGCCCAAAAGCATACACACACTATCACACATTAACCACAATCAACAAATAAAGCTCAAAGATACTTCTGGATAAAGTGAGCTAATTATAGGACTTGGGTATCTGGGGACTGCTCGCCAAGTTTTGCTGGCGCACTGGAGAATGCACTTTCATGAAAACACTATCTTGAAAGTTTCAACAAGGAAATCATCACTAACACCCAAAAATGATCAGTATCTTTCAAAGTGCCTCAGCTAACAAATTACCACAAGAATATACGCAGATAGAGAAGAAGCAAAATGTGCTTTCTCCTTTTTACAAACTATAAAAACTTGGCTATAAAGAGTACATTTGTTCAAAATCATAGAGTATGTTTACAAATTTAGCATGTATTTACTTATGAGAGGCAGCACGCATAATACAGAATATAAGTGGAGGTCTGAGGATATCTTGCAGGAGAAACTTCTTTCCTGCCATCATGTGGATCCCAGGAATTTAATTCAGCTCATTAGGTTTGATGGCAAGTACCATTACCCTCTGAGCCATTTCACCTAACCAAGGATGTGAGTTAAAAGCTGAGTTTTGAGCTGAGTCTGGTGGCACTTGCTTTCAGTACCAGCGCTTGGGAGTCAGAGACAGGTGAATCTCTGAGTTCAAGGCCAGCCTGGTCTATAGCAAGTTCCAGGTCAGCCAGGGCTACAGAAGAGAAATCTTATCTCCAACAAAACAAAACAAAGCTGAGTTCTGCTGTCTCTGTCCAGACTGATATTCTTACACCACCCAAATGTATGACTTTCCCTACCATCAGGGAAAAACAATGGGAAGAATAAGATATGCAAAGCAACATAAAAATAAGGTCAGGACATTGCGGCCACCCCAGAAGACAAGACAATTATCAGTCTTCTTGGTTACCTTGCCCCTACGATCACTAGATAATCAAGTAATCGAGGGCAGAACTTCTTTTGCACCATGGTTCCAATTTATCAGTTCATTGCAGAGAAACTTCAGGGCACTAGGCGAGAAGTCAGCGTTCCCAGGAGGAATTCTGATATAATCTGAAAATCCAATAGGGGAAAAAGTACTGATAAACATACATTGCTATGCCTAAGGGAAGCATCCTTTCAGTTTCATCTCGGCCAGGGCACAGGTCAGAAGGCTTCCGCTTCATCACTCAGGATAGAATTTGACACTTGCGTAGACTGGTGGCTGTCTAGTCTAGGTTTATGGGCTCTCAGAGTCAAGCAGACTCCGAGAGTCAAATTTCAAGTAGAATAGGGGTTGAAGGATATAGCTTACTGGTTGAGCTAAGTATGTGCAAGGCCCCAGTTTCAATCTTTAGCACCACAGAAAGCAGAAGGAAGAGTTGTAGAAATGATGGCTCAGCACTACTAACTAGCTCATTTCCAGCCTAGCTCCTGGGCTCTGCTTCTGAAAACCAGACCTACACAGGTCTAATCTAGACTGAATAATTATGATAACGAAAGAGTAGCTTTCAGGACTACTCCAGGGGTGATGAAGTTCAAACCAGATTCTTTGAATAGCACTAATCTGTGCTTTTACATCTAGACGGAAACCTAATTATTCTGTCTTACTAAGCGGCTTTCAGCTTGATGTGTAACTATCATATAGACTTCTCAGTTAATTGCACTCAGACAGTAACAACAGCTGGATATCTAGGTCACATGATCTCACATGAAGACCATCTATGTCCCAACTATATCATCTCTAGCCAGTTCCCCCCACCCCCGGCTTTTCAAGACAGAGTTTCTCTGTAGCTTTGAAGCCTGTCCTGGAACTAGCTCTTGTAGACCAGGCTGGCCTCGAACTCATAGAGATCCGCCTGCCTCTGCCTCCTGAGTGCTGGGATTAAAGGTGTGTGCCACCACCGCCCTGCCTAACCAGTTTTCCCAGTGTAAGCTAGAAAAGGGGCAATGGCTATTACCTCTGCCCTTGGTGCTGAACCAATAGCTCTTGTCTAGTCTGGTTTTGGGATCTGAAAGTAAAATAATATGTCCCCAGGAGGCCTGATCTTTCTCTATCTCACAGAGATTATGAATTAGGGACTGAAAATACTAGGTCTTCTGCAAGTATAGAGGAGGCATGCAGGAAAATTTCTAAACATATTAAAAATTAATTATTACCTGGAGCCAGAGAAATGGTTCAGCAGTTATGACCACTCCTGTCTCTTCCAAGGCTGTTTCAAGTACCCACATTGGTGACTCAAAGCTGTCTATGACATATATTTCTAAATAAAATGTTTTTCCTCCAGTATAGGGTATTTATTATTCGTGCTCCCAGATTTCGCTTCTACGGCCACATTGGGACCATGTTCACTGTATGCATGTATATGTGCACACACAATCCTATTACTACACACACCTAAACACATTCCGCTTCATTTGCTGTGCCCACTCCCATATTGCAGACACAGACATGTAATACTGAGGGCACATTTGATTTAGGTAATGATTTCTTTTGATCTCCTCTATCCATAAACAAGACCTATTTACAATACCTCTGCCTCTTTCCCTCTTGCTCTCAATAGAGGACCCATAGGTAATAGGATTCAGTTTTGTCTCCATAGCGACTCTGACTCCACGCACTATTTATAGCAGAGCCGTAGCCCCTCCCCTGCTTGGTGACCGAACAGTGTGCTAGCGGCTGCTACTCCAAAGTTAGCCATGGCCCATAACACTTCATTCTTCCTAACCCTGGAGACTCCTATTCCACTGGCAGCACCTACTAGGAATCAGGTTATCTTCATTTCTGCATTTGTTTGCTTTTTAAAATCCCACTAGCAGCTTTTAAGAGGAATTGCTCTTCACCACCAAGTTCCTGAACATGCCACACACTCGTCATTCTGGGGTTCATCACTCTTAACAATCCCAACTAGCATGCTCATTGACATGAGCTTACTGCAGAAGTGGGCCACCCTGATAGAGCTGAGTGCCCCTCCTCCTAAGAAAAATGAAAGAGAAAAACGGAGCTATGAAATGGGACATAGGTAAAAGTCATGTGTTCTATATAGAAATATCTAGCTATCAACAAGACCCACATACAGCATCTTATCACAAAACAGAATTTGTAGGACCTGAGTTGTAGGCTGTCTTTGAATGAAGGTTTATACTGAAAACCAGAAGCATCCTCTAGCTAAAATCCCAAAGGTGGTGTCGAAGTTTTCTCCTACTAGTAAGTTAGTTACAGGGGCCTTTCCAGTATTGGTGAGATAAAACCCCTCTCCCAACACACACCAGTTACAGTATTCTATAGCCTTCATCTCTTTTCAGAGCTTTCAGATACTCAAACTACAGAGATAATCAAGGCTGTTCTTCTCCTTCTCTGCCTTCCCCACAGACGCTAAATCCTCTACCACCGCCTATAACTCTGCCTCTTGTTTCAATTGTATTTACTGAGGTAGCGCTCCTTGCGTGTCCCACTGTAGTCCACATTTCTAAATGTATTCTTTTTGCTATAATCCTACATCACCACCCACGTCTGGAAACCACAGATCTTGCGGTAATCTATGTCTTTTCAGCCTACAATGGCCATGCCACCAACCCTGTGGGGTCATCCCTCATTTGAGGCAGGATCTCATAGTAAAAACCACAGGAACTCAACCCAAGGACGATATGACATCTTCGCTGACGTGAGCACGAAGGGAGGCTTCCTCCCCTTCCTCCTCCTCCCCAGGCAGTGACCTTGCAAGCTCATCAGCAGACTGGTCCAGCGTGGGGGAGAACTGGAGCAATGAAGCCAGCGATGGTTAGGACTGAGGAAGGAGGAGAGGAGAGCACGAGGAAGAAGTGAGCTGCCGGGGAACGGATAGGGGAGCAGTTGCAGCAAAGATAAAATAGTGTGCCTGGTCTTCAGCAAGTCAGTATTGAAGGACGAAATGTAAATATATATGTATATAATAGAGAATCAAACGTGGTTCTTCAAACGCTAATCAAAAAAAATAAGGCGTGCGCACGCACGCGCACACGCGCCAGGCGCTGGAGCCTTCCTCGAGCCCGGGGCTGGACAGCTCCTCGCCCCCACCCCGGAACCCGGCGGGCGAGCAGCGCGGCGGCGCTCAGCACGAACCCAGCCCTGGGCAGCGCGGGCGCCCCGCCTGGACCCCGCAGCACTTTCTCAGCAGGCTCCACACCCCCTCGCTCGCTCCTTCAGGGCCGCCTCACAGACCCTTTCCTCCGGCAGCCGCCGGTTCCTCTCAAAGCCCCACGCAGGGCTCCCAACGGCGCGCGCTCCCCTACCTCCCAGCTCAGAGGAACCTGTCAGGCCCGCCTGCCGCCTCCCGGCCGCGCAGCGCTCCCGGCTTCCGAGCCCCGCGCCACGGCGAGCAGGCGCCAGTTCCGCGTCTGCACCGGGGGTGCGACCCACTCAGACCTGCTGCGGGAAGCGGGAGGCTGAGGGGCCCGGGCCGTACCATTCGCCGCGGGGAACAGGGCTGCACCAAACCGAGCGCAGGAAGGCGGCTACGCACACCTATCGCCGTGGGAGTGGGAACGCGATGGGAGGCACTGGGCTAGCCCAGTGCCGGTAGGTGCCAAGGGGAGCACCCAAAGGAATACATTTTGTTTTGGTTGCTCAAACAGGTTTAATTCGACTTGGTTATAGAGCCCATCTTATCGAAATGGTGTTTAATATGAAAATACTTCGTAAGATAAACTGCCCCTAAGACTTTCTGACAGTTTCTTCAAACCTCATCTGGCTCCCCCTGCACGCTGTTTGGACGTGCCCAGCCGCCCCGGCAGGAAAGCCAACTAGTAGGCCGGTGGACTCAACCAATTCTGGATGGCGGGGACACTTCAGGCTGCTGCTGCCAGGGCAGCACCTACACCAAGGTAGGGGAGCGAGAACGGTGACGCGATGCCCGCTGGGAAATGGAGTCCAGTCCTTTTGACAACTCAAACCCTGGTCATCCTCCACCGAGCCTCCAGAGACTTTTCTTTGGGTCCCCCGGGCCCAGAAACCGAAGAGAAGGATTACCCGGCCCTGAGTCTTTAAGGCTGTCCTCCTTTTTCAGATGCCAATGTTAAAAGTAAGACGTTATATACACACGTGAAATGTACCACTGTTATTGCTCCTTCCCCCCCACCCCCACAGTAAGAGCACGTGCTCCTACCTGGATAATTAAAGGGGAAGGTGCACCTAAGCCCAAGCACTTCTCTTATGCCGTGGACCTAGTGAACAGAAAATGTCATTTGTGATTTGCCCCTCTACTGAATCTGGAAGCAGATCCTAATGGACACAGGCTTCCTCCTCCACAGCACTCCCACCCTCGACCCAGAAATTTATTTCTCTAGTTCTGTATTCATCTTGGCCTTCCTGTTCCAAGTGCCTGTTGGTGAAGCAGAATGATAGTGGAGAATTTCTTTGGGGCCCTATGGGGAAAAACAGGAAGTGGTAGCGGCAAGATGGGTAGGGCCCTGTGCAAAGTGGCCTTCCTGGCTAGTTTATTTGGGTGAGTCAATAAGGTCTTCAGATGGTGCACAATGTTAGTAGGTCCCCAACTGGCCAGCAGCCACAAAACACCCAACCCTTGACTCTCCTTTAATGCCATGCAAGGATCTCCTTCCCCGAGCCCCCAGGAATGTTTGCCCTTGTCAGTGTGCTCCACCTCTAGGAAGCAGTCAGTCAGCCTCAGTCGCTGGGCCCACAGCACAGGGGACATGGTGGAAGGACAGTCATTCGTGCACGTCCCAGATCTCAGACAGCAGTGGCGGAAGTTTTTTGTCCTGCAGGCGAAGTGCAAACACTTGCTCTGAATGGACGCTGCTCAAAGTGCGGAGGCTCACCAACTTCATTAGCATCCGCGGGAACATCAGTCGGTCCTGGAAAAAAGAAAGAAGGGAAAAAGTGTAGCTGTTGCTCTTCCCCAGAGAAGGTGAGATTGGCAGGGAGATCCTGAGAAAGGTAAGGAGCTGCCCATGCTAGGTGTGGGCAGAAAGAAAGTGGACATCGGAAAATGGGCCCGGAGAACAGAGGGAAAAGGCACGGGGGAGACTCACGTGGGGGTGGCTGATGGAGACATAGGCATGCAGGGCCTCCACATACGTGTGCTGCAGCCTCTCCACTTGGAGCTGGTCCTGCACGTTGGGCCGGTCTATAGGTCACCAACAAAGCTGAGGAGCAGGTCTGGCCAAGGTCTTGGTTCCATATCCCAAATCACAACTCTACCTACCTCTCATCCACAAGTAACCCAGCAGGGTCCTCCACACCCATGCTTCCTGCCCTCCCCTCCTGTAGTTTCTTACTCAGTTTCCCTTTTGCCCCTCCTCCGCACCTGCAGAGAAGATGCTGATGGCGATGAGCAGAGCAAACTCAGCGTCGTTAAGCTGCAGTTCATTCATGGCTCTGGAGAACTCAAAGATGGGGTTGATGAACTCCACCTGAAGCCCTGGGAGAGAAGAGCAGGGAGAATGTCTTCCAGCTCAGTGTGGGGAACTGCTAAGCTGCTGCTAAAAGGCCTCCAGGTTTCTGCTTCAAGAACAAGCTTCTTAACTTCTCTGAGTCTCCTCTGAAATCCAAGTCAGTGCCCTGGGATTGATAGTGCATGAATGTAATTCCAGCACTTGAAAGACTGAGGCAAGAGGATTCCAAGTTTCAAGCTAGTTTGGATCACATAGCAAGATCCTATCTCAAAACAAAACAAAACAGAAACCTATTGTGATGGTGTGATGGCTACTTGATTATCAACTTGACAGACTCTGAAGTCACTTAGGAGACAAACCTCTGAACACGTCTGTGAGAGACTGAATACAAAGAAAGCTGAGCACTTGCTTCATCTGTTTCTGCTTCCTGACTGGATCCCCTGTGACCACCTCCACCAGGGGTTCTTAACTGTGGGGTGTGACCCCTTTGGGGCTCGCATATCAGATATTTACATTATGATTTATAACAGTAGCAAAATTACAGTTATGAAGTAGCAACGGAATAATCTTATGATTGGGGGTCACCACGACGTGAGGAGGTTTATTAAAGGGTCGCAGCGTCACGAGGGTTGAGAAGCACTGCTCCACACCTGCTGCTGCTGCACCCTGATGAGCAACACCATCGAGCCAGGAGCCGATACAACCCTCCCTTCCTTTTTAAAAAAAGATTTATTTATGCGTGAGTGCTCTATTTGCCCGAATGACAGAAGAGGGCATCAGATCCCATTACAGATGGCTGGGAGCCACCATGTGGATGTTGGAAATTGAACTCAGGACCTCTGGATGAGCAGCCAGTGCTCTTAACTGCTAAGCCATCTCTCCAGGTCCCAACTCTTGTCATGGAATTGGAAAAAAAATAATGCAGATGGTTATATGATAAAGTGTACAGAAGGCTTAGCACAAAAAGTGCTGAAGTAAACAGCAATGATATTATTAGGATTCTCAAGAATGTTTCTAGAAATACAGGCATCTCTCTTACTTTGCTTATAAAGCCTTTTGGCTGGCAAAATGGCCTTCTGTGGCTACCAGCGTCACAGCTGACATAGCGTGTCTTGGGTAGAATGTAGCACTACAGCTGAGGGTGTGAACTGCCAGGATCCGACTTCCCTGAATCTACTACCTACTAGTTGGGTGATTTGAAGTAAGTTGCTTAACCTGTCTGCATCTTAGAGTCCCCATCTGTAATCTGGAGATAATAAGATCTACCTTATAAACTTCTTAGGATAATAAATTAGAATAATAAATGTAGCATATGTGATATCTACTAAGTGTTGTTCTGTTTTGTTTTGTTTTTCAAGACAGGGTCTCTGTGTAACAGCTCTCACTGTCCTGGAACTCCCTCTGGAGACCAGGCTGGCATTAAATTCAAGAGATCTGCCTGCCTCTGCCTCCTGAGTACTGGGACTTACAGTGTGCACCACCACACACGGCTGGGGTTCACTAAATTTTAAAGGACTTCATTCTTGTGATAAGGTCCCATAGAGCTCAGGCTGGCCTCAAACTCACTCTGTAGCTGAGAATGACTTTGAACTTCTGGGCTTAGGACTGGTGCCATTGTGGACACTCACTACTACAGCCAATTTATGCGGTACTGTGATGGGGAAACTCTGTCAACCAATTACATCTAATTAAGGCATGGCTACCTGCAGCCGAGAAGAAAAAACTGGGGGGACTCAGGTGCCCGCGGGATATGTAGGAAGTCGGACCTCCCACTCTTGTTATTCTTGAGCTGGCCTGGTTATTCATTGTACCAACCTAATTCGCTCCAGTACCGGGAGTTGAATACAGGCCAACACTCTACCAATTGAACTTGGTTGACTTTTTTTTTTCTAATGAGACAGGGTCTCTCTACATAGACTTTAGCTGTCTTGGAACTCACTATGTAGACCAGGCTGGCCTAGAACTCACAGAGGTCTGCCTTTTTCTGCCTCCTGAGTGCTAGGATAAAGGCACATGCCTGGCTTTGCCCTGGTTTTTGTTTGGTTTGGTTGGGGTTTGTTGCTGGTTGTTTTGTGACAAGGTCTTATATAACCCCAGGCTAGCCATGGATGGCCTTGAACTTGAACCCCTGTGCCTGTCCCTGGGAAGGTGTGCCCATGCCCCTTCGTGCTCCTGTGGCAGCTAAGTGAACCTCAGGTGCTTCCTCTATTGCTTTCCATCTTACTTGTTGGAACAGGCTCTCACTAACCCTGGAGCGAGCCATGTCATCTAGACTGGCCGGTCAGAGCCCTGAGCGTCCACCCATCCCTGCCTGCTCCCCAGCACAGGGTTTACAGATGTGAGCCACTTCTCCAGCCCTTGGACTTGAACCACAGATCCTCATATTCGTCTCCCCATTTAAAACAATAACAACAAAACTCAAGAATAATAAGCCAGTCTTCTTGCAGGGAAGACAATGAGCACACAAGAGCCCCTGACCTGTAGCCCTGGTATCTGGCGAACACTTCTCCCATTCACATTGCTAGCGTCTCCACCTCCACTCTGTTTTCTAGGCTTTCTCAGGTTTATTTTAACAACCATTTGCTATCCTTTTCCATTTGGGGTTTGTTGATGAGTCACTTCTTGTATTTTCACCCTGATGTATACCCAGAGTTGTGTGTTGATCTATTCAATAGGCCAGCTTCACTTTATAATGCATTTCTTGATAAAATTTTAAGCTCCAAAATATGCTAAAAAAAAAAGTTCCATCATATAAAGAAAAAGAGAAGGTTCTAGAATTGAGCTGTGCTCTTGTGAGGGTCTGCAAATACTTGCTGGAGGAACCCTTCAAATGAGACTGGTTCACATCAGTCGGTCATTGTGTGTGCAACATATGGGAGTGGATATGGGGGAGACTTGACAAAACAGAGCCTCTAGGGAAAGAAGCAGCAGGACACACGCACGCCCACACACACACACACACACACACACACACACACACACACACACACCCTGCATGTGCACACACACGAGAGAGAGAAGATAGATAAACCTTTAAAAATGATTAAAAAGAGAAGAAAGAAAAAATAAAAAGAGCCTCCTGTTCCTTTTCCCAAGAACACACTGATAAAATGAGAAATTGGAAACACGGTGACACCAAAACTGCTTAAATAAAGAAATCATACAGATTGGTGCAGATTCAGACAGCACAAGTGCATAAGCACTGAAGGAACAGGAAGGGTTCAGGAAAGAGTGTGTTCTGGCAGAGTGAAGGGTTAAGAAAGTCTAAGTTAGCAACCGTTTGAGGGAAAGGTGTTTGGTAGAAAAGAGGGACAGGGCTGGGTTTTAGGGCTGGATAGAGTCATCCTATTGCCCAGTAAGTACCTAGACATTCAAAAAACAAACAAACAAGCAAAAAAAAAAAAAAAATGCAGCGGAGGGAGGCAACAGGGCCTTGTCCTCTGTAGTTAAGAGAGGCCTTCCTAGAAGGCCCACACTGGGACAAGAGGCTCATTGGTTGGCCTGAGTCACCAGATACCAGTGGAAGCTTCCTGAACTCTGGCCTGGAACCCAGGATCTATCAGCCCTGAGAACAGTCAGAACGTTAGCTGTATTTCACAGCCTGCTCTCTCAGCTGCCAAATCTTTAGTCTCCTCCAGACTTGCTCCAGTCTCAGAAATATCACCTGCAGCTGAATAAGCTTAGCCCTGAGCAGCATCAGGCCCAGCACCAATTTAAGCCAAGTCTTAGAGAAAAACCTGGATTTGATCCTATAGCTGTATGTTTGTTCTGCTTCAACTCTGGTTGTTCAGCTCACCAGGAAGGGGGACAGAGAGAGTAAGGGTGAGTGAGTGAGCCTGCAAGACCCTTAAAGAGCATTATCTGAAAAGGGTTTCTTGCTTTTTGTCTATTAAAAGGCCAAAATTTTCAAAAAATTTTCTTAGCTACAGAATATTGTCAAATATTAAGCAGAAGCACAATGCAGACTTAAGTAGAGCTTCATTGGCTAAAGCAAGAATGAAGGCCACTGCTCTGCCTTGCCTGGTCTCTCCCATGAAGATGCTTGCATAACCTCCTCAAATGTGGCAGTGGACAGAGGTCTGTTTGGAGCAGCTGAAGTGACTGATCAACATTCCAAACTTCTCTCTTGGAAAAACAATTGGTATAACCAGCCAAACCTTAGGCCCTCTAATCACAATGGCCATCTTAGCTCTCACCTGCTTTGGCAAAGTCTTCCCGGTTATAACTGAAATCCTTGAGGAAGGTGATGCTCTCACTCCCGGGGTTGTACCTCCGTGACGTCTCCAGAAGCATCACCTGCACACAAGCAGCAGCTTTGAAATGGGCACGAAGGGGCTGGTCTTGGTATGTGGCCCTTGAAAGGAGGTTAATTCCCTTCCCTAAGGGAATTAAGCTGGATATCTGGAGATCCCCTACAGATAATCCTACTCTGGTTTTCCCTTCATCCCATTCCCTTCCCAGCCACCTCAATCGCAGAGGTCTTCAGTAAGGCGATCTGGTCCTCCCTGCTGAGCTGCAGGAAGCCAGGAAGCTGTTTGGCAAAGTCAACAATCTCCTGCACAGACACGATGGCCAGCTCGGTAAAGTGGGCAAAGCGCTGTTGCCGGGCTTCGCGGCTCTGAGGGTCAGGTGCGATGGGCCAAGGCTACCCAGGGTGGGCAAGGGAGGAAAAGTTAAACTGCTGTGAGTCAGAAGTTAGCTGCTGCTGCAGGCCCAGCCCACCTTCCCCAGGTTATCAAGTACCGTGACTCGAAGTCGGTCAGAAAAGGAGCGTCTGTTACACTGTTGCTGGGCAGCAACCAGCTTCTCGATCATGCCTAGTTGCTCCGGGCTGAGCTGTGGCAGGACTTGGGGAGCTGAGGAAACCCTTGGGGACACTGATGTGGTTTGAGCCTGTTCCTCTTCTTGCCGCTTCAGTTTCTTCAAGCGGATCTGCTCTTCTGACAAGACACCTAAAGACAGGGCCAGATGTGAGGTAGGAAGAGGGACAAGAGGCAGAGATGGGGTAGAGGGGATGGACGGTTTGATGCTCTAGAAACAAGATGCATGTAAAAGCAAGGGCATTTTTTCTTTCTTTCATTCATTCTTTCTTCTTTTGTTGCTATTGTTTCTCTTTTGTTTTTCAAGACAGGGTCTCACTATGTAGCTCTAAGCTATCCTGGAATTCACAGTCTAAACCAGGCTGGCCTTGAACTCACAGAGACCCACCTCTGCTTCCCTAGGGCTGGGACTAAAAGCGTAAGCCACTATGCCAGGTTAAGGGAGTACTAATCTACACTCAGGAGACCCCTGCAGGAGTGAGCATCTGTCTGCCTCCACAGCAGGGCATCAATATTTTCCCATCAGTTCTTCCCAGTTCCTGATCTGGGCACTTACACTCCTCCCGCATGCCCGCCTGGAGGCATTTGCGAAGCCGACACTCCTGGCATTTCCGTCGCATGTAGGTGTCCATGGGGCAGTGGCCACCGCTGTGGCAAACATAGCGTGCTCCCTTGATGACGCTGCGGCGGAAGAATCCCTTACAGCCCTCGCAGCTCAGCACATTGTAATGGAAGCCAGAAGCCTTGTCCCCACACACACTGCACAGCTCATTCCCCAGCATTTTGGGGGCTGGTCCCTTTTTTCGCTTTTGCGGACGAAGCTCTGGATACAGACAGACAAAATGCTCAATGTGCCTGTCCTCCCTTCCTTGATCATTCCCTCCCTCCCTCCCCATCTCTCAGATTCACAATATGTAGCTTTGGTGGGCTTTGAACTTTTGAACTCCTGGGCTCAAGTGATTTTGCCTCAACCTCTAGAGTAGCTGGAATTACTGGGGCCTGCCATAGTATTGTAACATTTGCCATCCTTTACCAAGGACTACTATGCCCTAGGTACTGTATGAGCCCTTTGTAAGTATTGATCCTTAAGACAATCATAAGGGTTAGCTTCAAATCACAAAGAAATTGAAGCTGAAAATTCAGAAATGCCTGAAACAGACAAAATTCACACCAAAGTCACCCAGAATGAGCTTTTGGACGTAACTGTGACACTAGAAGGCAAAGGCCCCCAGAGTTCCCTCCCAGGTCTAGGGAGCCCCTACCTTCTCCAAATCTGGGTGCTTCTTACCTGTGGGCTCTGGAAAAGTTTCTGCCCTGGGGAGCAGGGCTGTGGGCTCTGCTGCCTCCAACCCCATTCTCAAAGCACTTTCAGCAGATTGGGGCATCCTAGCTTCCTCCCTGAGGATGCAGCGGTTGCCTCCCTGGTCTTTTGCATCTTGGGTTTCTGCCTTCCACAACTCCGTTGCAGAATCTGAGCCCAAAAGAGGCACAAGGGAGTAAGAGTGGGTCATGTTCCATCCAGACTCCATCCCCAAGTGTCTTGGCTGGGAAACTATAAACTTAATTCTACCCTTAGAAGGCTGAGGTATCAGCCTCTGAGAGGAGGCAGAGGCCTGGGCTTAGGGAGAAGGTTTGAATAAAGCAGCTTACCAGGACAAACATCAGGCCCTGGAGCCTCCAGCCACAAGGACATCTCTTCCCGGAGCCCTGGACATTACCAAGACACTGTCCTGCAGGAGTGAACCAGGTTATACTTCCAGAAGTAGGCCTCGGCTCCCTCTGTGCTGCCTTTTATTTCCTCAGAACCCGCTGACATTTGCTTGTCATGTATTAGCCTGTGAAGCCTTCTGTGTTATATCCCTACAAAATCAGGACTTTTTATAGTCATTTTCTCAGTTCTGGATACTGAGCGCAGGACTTTATGCAGGTTGGGCATAGGTCTGCCATTGAACTATACCTCTAGGTTGGCAGGACCACTCTGCCTTCCTTCCTTTCTTTGTTTTCTCAGGACAGTTTCTCTGTGTAGCCTTGGCTGTCCTGGAAATAGCTCTGCAGACCAGGCTGGCCTCAAACTCAGATATCCGCCTGCCTCTGCCTCCCCAGTGCTGGGATTAGAGGCGTGCGCTACCACCACCCAGCTTGTCAGGGCTATTCTTAAATCCATTTTAAAGATAAGGAAACTAAAGTTAAAAGAGATTAAGGTAACTGCGATGGCCACGCAGGTGGAGACGGTAGAGTCAAGAGCAGAATCCTGACTTCTCTGTGCCCACCTCCTTCTGCAACAGTACAGCCAGCCAAAGTGAACAGGACCATGAGACTGGACCCAAGCTCACTCTGAGTCCCTGCCATTTCTGAAGTCCCAGCGTAAAGTTCTCAAGAATCTCCCCAGTATGATACCCAGTAAAACTCTATCCCTGCCCGGAACTTCTGTTGGCATTACTCCACACTTCGCCCCAGAGATCCTTCCCTAAGAAAATCTTCCCATCCCACCCCTCCCCAACCCAGAAGCAAGGACAGAGAGAGCCCCCCGGGCCACCAGACTTTCAGGCTGCTTAGTCTCTGGAGCCCCCTTGCTGGAGAAGAGGGCGTTGCAGTACCCGGTCCTCGAGGCCGCAGCGGGCAGCCAGTGACCAGAGCTGAGCACACAGGAACCAGCAGGGAGAAGCCCTAAAGTAAGAAAGGCTGAGGGAAGGCACTGTCAAGGGGTCCTTCCTACCAGCAACCGGGAGCCCTTCGCCTTCTCAGGCCCCCGCCCACGAGGTAGTTTCCCCACCAGACTAACTTAACTCCTCCCCAGCCGGCCACCCCCTTAGCCGGCGCCACCTTGTCCCCTACCCTCTAACAAGACTGTCGCGTTTCCCCCGCAGACCGGGCCAGTTTCATCTCTCTCCTTCCTCTCCTCACCCTGGAGGCTCTTTGCTTGTACAGAAGAACAGCTCTCAGACACCCCCACCCTAATCCCAGCAGCCTCCAGAGTCAGCGATCCCTCCCCCCTCCCCCCATAGACACCTCGCGGAGCAAAGGTCCCGGCACGGCCCGGAATTGCGACACCAAGGCCCAGCCTGTGTTCCCAGCCTCCCTCCTCCCCTGCCTTTGGGAAGGCGCCAAGCTCTCCCCACTAGCCCCAGATCGGAGCCAAGCGGGTAGAACTCCGAGGGTGAAGACAGGCAGGTGCTGGGTCTTCCAGCAAGTTTGAGTGTGTGTGCCCTGAGGGGGACAGAGCAGAGAAGGGAAGAGGCCAGGAAAGGGAGGCCTGGGAGAGCAGCAGATGCTAGCTAGCAACCCAAGGGCCCCACCCAGTATAGATCTCAGAAGATAAGCAAGCCGTCTATCTAGGGAGCAGTCCCATCTGGGGTGGTGTCATGATCCACACAGAATCTACAGCCACAGATTTCCTGCAGCCTGGGACAGAAGATTCAGCCCTGAAGGAACACTTCACGTTTCATTGATTTAATCTCCCAAGATTAAGCAGCTGGCTTAGAGAGGAAGCACAGTACTGTCTTTCTGTTTGTTAAATGATAAGTAAAGAAGCAAACAAAAACAAGTCCCTCTTCTATTCCATACTTATTAGCTTGGGTTAATTTCAACTCAGCATAACCATTTCTCATTTGGGTTCTGGGTTCAAACCCCAGTGCTAGGGCACCACCCAGGGTAGCCCTATGCTAGGAAAGCACTCCTTGGCTGAGCTTTGCCCCCATGCACTTGGATGATCTTGAGTGAGCAAGTTAATGTCTCAGAACCTCTCTTTATCTTTGAGTGGGGATAATAATAATAGTTTTGCCACATAAGATCAATGTGAGAATAAGAACTATGTGTCAGGGAACAGGTGGGGCTATCATTTCCCTCCCAGTTTGTCTTCCCATCACCTTGAGCCTATACACTGTCAACCCTTTGAATCTTTGTTTCCATATACAAAGCCCTCCCTATCTCTTTGGTTTCTGACAGCAACTCCAAGAGGGAAGTAGACAGGGTAAATGACTCCATTTTACAGTGTGCACTGATGCTCTCTTGAGAGCTTGCCAAAGACCACACAGTTAGTGGCCAAGCTGAGGTCAGAATCCAGATGTCCTTTCTCCAGGCCTGCAGATCTTTTCTTCCTGTGTTCAAGTCTAGAGCATTCTTGGCTCTGAGAAAATTTCTGAGATGGAAGAAGCCAAGGCTGGTGGTCGGCAGGGCTGGTGGTCAGCAGGGCTGGTGGTCAGCAGGGCTGGTGGGCTGCAGATCTGTGCAGATGCTTCAATTCAGATGTGAGAAGCAGGAGTTGAGGTTACTGCTGGCTGTTCACCCCCTGCCCCATTCCAGTTTCCTGCTCATAGGCCCTTCCTGTTTTGCTGTGAACTCCAATTCCCATGGGCCCACATTAAAGCATAGGACAGGGGCCAAACAAGCAGCCAGTGGGACCAAAACAGAAATGAACAGGGCAGGAGGGAAGAAAACAGAGGAAACGGGGAAAGAGTGAGCTGGTTGTGGGGGTGGGGCAGAAGGAACAGGGTGGGAAAAGGACGAGAAAGCTGAAGTAGAAAGGGGCCTGGTGGAGATGAGAGGAAGCACAGGCTGAGCCAAGGGAACAGGCAGAGGCTGGGAACACGTGAGGGAAGAAGGCAGGCTGTGGAGGTGTTGCAAAATCTGCCCATGTGTTCATTTCTCACATTCAGAAAAAGCCCCTCTGGCAGCCTCATCTTCAGCTTCTGCCTCTGGCTTTTGCTCTTGTTCCTTCTCATCACAAGGTCACCCCTCACAAGCCTCCACCCTAGTCTGGGCACTTATGAATCATGTGCACAAGGCTCTCCACTCTTCTCGTGTTGCTTTCCCTATTTTCACAAGGTCCTGTCATCCTGGGAAAGTAGAAACCAAGGACAGCAGGGCAGAGATTGGGACTGCTCAGCACCCACCAGGTATCCAGACAGCTCTCTCGCTAGTAGCACACTTAGAGATGTCCCTAATATAGCTCATTTCAAGGAACTTGAGATGTAACATTGGTCTGAAGCCCTGAGATATATCTTCTTCTTCTTCTTCTTCTTCTTCTTCTTCTTCTTCTTCTTCTTCTTCTTCTTCTTCTTCTTCTTCTTCTTCTTCTTTTGGTTTTTTGAGACGGGGTTTCTCTGTAGCTTTGGAGCCTGTCCTGGAACTAGCTCTGTAGACCAGGCTGGCCTCAAACTCACAGAGATCCACCTGCCTCTGCCTCCCGAGTGCTGGGATTAAAGGCGTGCGCCACTGCTGCCCGGCTTGTGATATATTTTCTAGGGATTAAAAAAACAGTCTCTCTCATCCATTCCTATCCTATGCCTTCCCCTGACTCCCTAACCACTTTTCCAGGGTGCTTCCCAGGCTCCAGGAAGACACATACACAAGTCCAATCTGGAGCCCACTAACCCAGGCTAGAGGCAGATGCTGAACAAGCAGGTCCTCCCCAAGCCAGGGAGGCAGCACAGCTCAGTTTCCTGAAGAAGAGGCAGCATTGCCAGACCTCACCACCACAGCTACCCATCCCTTCAGGTTACAGGTGGTGGAGGAGCTTGGCACAAAGAGAAGGGAGAGGGGGAAAATGGGGAAAGCTAAAACCTGTTGATGGTATCTCTACAGACTTTCCAGTGACTGCCCATTGGTACTTCTGCCCCAAGTCAGGGCAAGCAATCAAGTGATCAGCAGCTAGAAACACACATGTCCTACTTTACTGGCCCCATCCACCCACAGTGCTAAGGCCAAGGCATCCCAGTCCTATGGGCCTTTCCTATGTTTTCTTGACTCTCACAGGAAGCAACATCCCTGGGAACATCCTTGAGGAATCTTTTTTTGTAAATTATTTATTTGTAGTGCGTTGGTGTTTTGCCCACACGTATGCCTGTGTGAGGGGGTTGGATCCCCTGGAACCAGAATTGCAGACAGCTGTGAGCTATAATGTGGGTGCTAGGAATTGAACTCAGGTCCTCTGGAAGAGCAGTCAGTGCTCTTAACCACTGAGCCATCTCTCTAGCCCCATCCTTGAGGAATCTTACAAGTGACATCTCTGATTCCTCCACCCCAAACTTCCAGAGGTGGCTTCTCAGCCTAGAAATAGCAGCATCCACGAGCCCTAGTCAAACAGATCAGTAAATAACTCCTCAAAGGCAATCTTTCTTACTAAGCAGGCCATAAAGTAAGGTTTGCAGAGGTGGGATGGGGCAGTTACTGTTTCTGGATCCTTCTTTCAGTGCTCTAGATAAGTAGAAAGAAAGGGAACCATCTTCCAGAGCCCTGGGAACCCACTCATGCTGGCTAACTTCTGTCCAAACTCCTAATCACAAAACAAAGAAGAATCTAGGAACCCCTGTTTCCTAACTCTGTATGTTCAGACAGGATATAGAACACAAAGAAGAAAAGTAATATTGATTTAGGCTTTTCTTCATAATATTCTGTATGTGTTATTTCTTTTTTTAAAAAATTTTTTTGGTGTTTTGAGACAGGGGGTTTCTTTGTAGCCTTAGAGCCTATCCTGGAACTAGCTCTTGTAGACCAGGTTGACATTGAACTCACAGAGATCCACCTGCCTCTGCCTCCTGAGTGCTGGGATTAAAGGCGTGTGCCACCACTCCCCGGCCAATGCATGTATTCTTACGGTAAATCTTAGGAGGTCATTAACAAGTTATAAATATCAGAAACTGAATACAGGGAAAACTGATTCAAAAGCTTATGCTCCTAATGGAGAATGCTCACCAGTTAAGAGCACTTGCTGCTCCTACAGAAGACCATATTCGGTTCCCTGTACCCATGTTGGGTGGCTCACAACCACATGTAAGTATGAAGGATTTTCATTCTACTTTGGTGAGCTAAATATTTACATTCTGAAAGCACAATACCCTGGATAATTTGTCAGAATAAACATTATACTTAAATTTTTTGTTTGTTTTTTGAGACAGGGTCTCATGTGGCCTAGCCTGGCCTCAAACTTTAACTGGAGCTGTCCTTAAATTAATCTTCCTGCCTCAATCTGCCATGTGCTGGGATATTAAATAAAATAGTCTTAAAACAACTCCATGAGATGTATGTGGAGGAGCATGCCTATAATACCAGCACATGAGAAGCAGTGACAGCCTGCCTGACCTACAAAATGATATGCACTTGTCAGTTAGCCATGTTTTGATCCCACTTATGTGAAAGGTTTCCTTTGGGAAAATCTCAAGCTAGTTTGGGGCTACCATATATAGTTTAATAATGCAGTTTGAGCCAGGCGGTGGTGGCGCATGCCTTTAATCCCAGAACTCGGGAGGCAGAGGCAGGCGGATCTCTGTGAGTTCGAGGCCAGCCTGGTCTACAAGAGCTAGTTCCAGGACAGGTGCCAAAGCCACAGAGAAACCCTGTTTAGAAAAACAAAACAAAACAAAAACCAAACAAACAAAAAAACCAATGCAGTTTAAAGAGCCTAGAAGAAACTGTCATTACAGTGTTCTTTGTAGCATATACTAAAATTGGAACAATACAGAGGGATTTGCATAGTCCCTACACAAAGATGACAAGAAAATTTGGGAAGCATTCTTTATTTTCCTTTTTCAAGACAGGGTTTCTCTATGTTGTCCTAGAACTCACTATGCCAGCCTGGCCTCAAGCTCAGCAACGCACCTGCCTCTGCTTCCTCAGTGCTGGAATTAAAAGCGTGCACCACCACAGCCCAGGATATTTTATATTAAGGGGGTGGGCTGGTGAGATGGCTCAGCAGGGAAGGGCACTTGCTGTCAAGCCTGACCACCTGAGTTCATTGTACATTGTAGGAGAGCATGGACTTCTGGGAGTTGTGACTGACCTCTACACATGCAACACACACACAGATATTTAAAAAATAAACAACTAATTATATACCAATCAGAAATCAGAACATTCAAACTAGGTGTGACAACATATGCTTTGGACATTTGGGAAGTAAGGCAGGTCAAAGCTAGCCTAGGCCACATAGCAAGATCCTAATTCTATCTGAAATAAAGGGAGGGAGAGAGGGCAAGAAGACTGCTTGGCTGGGTCGTGCACACTTGTAATGCCAGTGCACAGCAGATCATGTTGGAGGGTCAGAAGCGTGAGGCCAGCCTGGGCTATCTGAGAACCTGTCTCAAAAGACAAATAATAAAACCAAGCAAGTTTGAATTCTCTTAACTGTGTAAGCTTAGGCAAATCACTTCTCTCTGGATTGGCATCCTAATCTTATAAACCTATGGAGGATCTTTGTGAATCACTTGAGGTTATATGCAAAATTGTATTCTTTCTTTCTTTTTTTTTTTGGTTTTTTTCGAGACAGCGTTTTTCTGTAGCTTTGGAGCCTGTCCTGGAACTAGCTCTTGTAGACTAGGCTGGCCTTGAACTCACAGAGATCTGCCTGCCTCTGCCTCCCAAGTGCTGGGATTAAAGGTGTATGCCACCACCACCCAGCACAAAATTGCATTCTATGTTCATGTTTGGTCACTTTTTTTCTGGAGAAAGGGCTGAATTTTCTTATGACTTATAAGGGAACCTATGGTTAAGAAAGTTAAGAACTAGAGAACCAGGCTGGAGAGTTGGCTCAGTGGTTAAGAACACTGACTGCTCTTCTAGAGGACCGGGGTTCAATTCCCAGCACCCACATGGCAGATCACAACTGTCTGAAGATCCAGTTGCAGGGGATCTGACACCTTCACACCAATGCACATAAAATGAGAGTTAAATATTAAAAAAAAAAGAACTAGAGAACCTGTGGTTAAGAAAGTTAAAAACTGGCTAGGTGTGGTTGTGAACACCTTTAATCCCAGCACTCTGGAGGTAGAGGCGGGTAGATCTCTGTGTTCAAGGCCAGCCTGTTCTAGAGTGGGTTCCAGGAGTCAGGACAACACAGAGAAGCCCTGCTTCGAAAAACAAAAACAAAACAAACAAAAGGCTGGAGGGATGGCTTAGTTGTTAAGAGAACTGGTTACTCTCTTCTGGCCTGTGCGGGCACTGCAACAGGTCTCACATGCAGGCAAAACACCCATACACAGAAAACAGTTTCTTTGTTGTTTGATGTTGTGGTTTTTGGTTTTCCAAGTCAGGGTTTCTCTGTGTAGCCTTGGCTGTCCTGGAACTCACTCTGTAGACCAGGCTGGCCTCAAATTCAGAATTCTGCCTGCCTCTGCCCTCGTGAGTGCTAGGACTAAAGAGGACGGCCACCACTGCCTGGCTAGGGTTTGGGCTTATTGTGTTTTTGTTTTGTTCTTTAGTTAGAAACTAGTTTTCAAGCCCTCTTATTCCCCCTCAGTCTTTGTCAAGGTGACTTTGGAAGTAAAGTTTAGGCAGTCAGTACACAATTTTATCTGGAATCCCAGGACAGTAACAGTTCTCCTCAGACTTGCTGGCAGATATACCGGGGTGGGTTTGCTTACAGTCGGAAGAGCTGCATCAAAAGCATACAATGGGCCTAAGATCTGACCTGAAACTGTGTCATTATAAGGTTTGGAGTCACAAAATCTGGAAGCCAGACTGGCTACCTGCCCCTAAATTCTTAAGGCTAATGTCTGACTCTTATTCTGTGGGAAGTCCAGTTACATGCCTGCATCAAACTACAGCCCCAGCTGTCTGAAATTCCTCCGATGGGAATTCGATGCAGTGGGTCTGGGAAATCTGAACAACCTATACAACTCCCCTTAGAGGAAACATGATGTTTTGAGCCTAATTTAATTTAGAAATGTGCAACAGCCGGAAGATGGTGGCGCACGCCTTTAATCCCAGCACTCGAGAGGCAGAGGCAGACGGATTTCTGTGAGTTCGAGACCAGCCTGGTCTACAAGAGCTAGTTCCAGGACAGGCTCCAAAGCTACAGAGAAACCCTGTCTCAAAAAACAAAAACAAACAAACAAAAAATTTAGAAATGGACAAAGACAGGGAAGGCTGAAAGTAGGGAGTGAGAGGGAAACTAAAGGCTTGTGCAGGAAATGAATGGTAGACTAGACCGAATCATTCTCAGGAGTCCAAAGGGCTGTTTACATGCAGTGCCCTACACCCCAAACAAGGCCACTTAGGGAAACAGCCAGAGCCAAGACTCAAACTACACACAGAAGACAGGCATAGAAAGTGAGGCCCTATATTTTCCCACACCTCGCCCCAATTCTGCACGAGCTGAGGCTCCGGGATCACTCTCAGAAGCACTCTTCGAGGAAGGCGCTCGCTCTCCAGGTTAAGACCACGCCCAGGGAAAGCACCAGCCTGGTAGTGAAATAGATAAGCTTGACCTAGGGCATTTACAAAAAAACGAGGTCCGTAAGTCTTTTTCAGTTCGAAATATTGCGCTGCATTCCCCAGCTCGTCCATCACCGCCGATCGTAAACCCCAAATTCCGCCTTCCTCTACCACACACACGCACGCGCGCGCGCACAAAGATGGCGAAGAATGCACTTCCGGCAAGTGTCCTAACGAATGCATCCGGGCGTCTGCAGCAGGTACCGCCCAAGGCGTTCCGGCCCCTTTGCTGCACAGCCAACAACGGTGATGGCGGGCAGACAGTCTGGTTGGAGCCAGGCAGCTCTTCTCCAGTTTCTTCTTGGCATGTGCCTAACGGTGATGCCACCTACCCAGGCCCGGAGTCTGCGCTTTGTTACCTTGGTAATGGGTGACGGAGTCACCAACGGGTTCTCCAAAGCTGGAAGGGCAAAGGGCGGCTATGCTAGTAGAGCTTGTGCTCTGGGGTCGGGGTTCTCACTTTTAAGAAAGAACTGGTTTAGGAAGCAGTTGGCCTGTGGTGGATTGCCAGACTGGATTCAGAATTGATTTGGAACCCTAGGCCATTTTGCAGAACAGGGCGACCGAGTAATGTTAGGGTATATTCTTCCCTGGGATGATTCTTCCCAAGGATGGGAATGTAATTAAAAGGTTGAGAGTCACCCATACAGACGACTTCGAAGATCTTTGCTTTCTCAGTCATTGCTCACCTCCTCCTCCAGAATTCATTGCTTGCACTACCTGTGCTTTGCGTATTATCTCTGGTTACATTGCATGGCTTTGTTAGGAACCTCCTGAACTGGGGTTCTTTTTTCGTTACAAGAGGGAGTGAGATTTCCTTTCCTGACATGGGCAGAGGTGGGCCCTGTTCTTAACCAGAAAACCCTTCTGATCTGTAGACAAACCATTGTTTTTAACTCAGCTGTATCGACATGGAGATCGGTCACCAGTGAAGACATATCCCAAGGACCCCTATCAGGAAGAGAAATGGCCCCAGGGTTTTGGTCAGCTAACCAAGGTGGGTCAGAGGCCAACCTACAGGGCCTCGGAATATGCTATAATGGGTCATGTCTGGAGCACAGAAACTTAGCCTCCCTAAACTGCTAGTTTTCCACATGGGTTCTTATGGACCAGATGTCTATTTTACTATTGTTTTGTTTTTGTGATTTTGGAAGTCAAACCCAGGCCCTTGTCTATGCAAAGCACACTGAACTATTTCTCTGGGAATGACCATATTTCTTTTTTTAAAAAAAGATTATGTATACAGTGTTCTGTATGCTTTCAGGCCAGAAGAGGGCATCAGGTCTCATTACAGATGGCTGTGAGCCACCATGTGGTTCCTGGGAATTGAACTCAGGTCCTCTGGAAGAGCAGCCAGTGCCATCTCTCCAGCCCCTATGACCAGATTTCTTAACAACTCCTTGCCAAGGGAAGAATGCTAGAATGCTTAAATGTCATAGGACCTGTGAGCCATCCCTTCCTTTTGGACTTTTTTTTTTTTTTTTGGTGTTTTAAGACAGGGTTTCTCTGTGGCTTTGGAGCCTGTCCTGGAACTAGCTCTTGTAGACCAGACTGGCCTCGAACTCACAGAGCTCTGCCTGCCTCTGCCTCCCAAATGCTGGGATTAAAGGCGAGCGCCTCCACCGCCCGGCCCTTTTGGACTTTCTTAACCCTCAGGTTTGCCCACAGGAGGGAATGCTGCAGCACTGGGAGCTAGGCCAGGCTCTGAGGCAGCGCTACCACGGCTTTCTGAACACCACTTACCACCGACAAGAGGTAAGACTGGGAACTTGATTGGCAAGAGGAATGGGATTTTGGATTATTTTCTGACCTTAGAGAATCTAAGGGTGAGGCTAGGCACTCTAGATTTCCTCTTGAAATTTTGGTCCATGGACAAAAATTTAAGAACTGTCTAGAATAATACTGCTCTGGAGTCTGAATTGTCTCTGTTTGTCTGGGAAGAGACAAAACTGGCCAAGGGTCCAACCCTGGCATAGGCAGGGTCTGCTAAAGTACTTTCTCCGCAAATGGCTTTCTATCCAAGACATACATTGTCATCCAAGGGGCAAACACTGTGCTAGTGCTTTTCATATTGTGGTATGCCATAGTTATGATCTCTGTCTCCTTGGAGCTTACAGTGGAGACCCGGTAAAGGCGGACAGTGAAAACTGGCAAGTGTGCTGGCTCCTGAGGTCCTCTGCCAGTGATAGAGATAGCTGTTCTGTGGTTACTGCTCTCAGCCACAACTGTGTCAATCCTTTCCATGTTACTGTTCCCTAAAGGCGCAGCTCTACCCGGAGTCCATCCTTCTGTTCCCCCACCCCCTGTCTCTAAGTTCATTTATAAAGGGGAAGTGGGGTAAGGAGTGATACCCCCCATTAGGACTGTGGGGTGGGCTTTTGTTTAATTTTTATACAGGCTCTCACTTGTGTAGCCCTGGTTAGTCTTGAACTCAGAGATCTCCCTGCCTCTGCCTCTCAAATTCTAGGATTAAGAGTATGTACCAGGCTGGAATTAGAGGCTCATATCTTTGATCCCAGCACTCTGGAGATAATAGCAGGAGTTTGAGGTTAGCCTGATCTACACAGTGAATTCCAGGACAGCCATTGCTACATATATAGTAAGACCCTGTCTCTGGTTTGGGTGGGGCAAATGTGTACCATTATGCCCAAAAAGGACTCTGGTCTTTTTTTTTCCAGAGTAAAGTTTGATATTTATTTAGTGGATTATGGAAGGGAAGGGAAGAAGGGGGAAGAGCAGAGAGAGAGAGAGAAACAGAGAGGGGGAGGGGAGAAGTGGGGAGAAGGGAGAGACAGAAAGGCAGGACTCTGGTCTTGATGGGAGACAAGCCAGGTATTAAAATCTCTCGGGGGCTGGAGAGATAGCCTAGAGGTTAAGAGCATTGTCTGCTCTTCCAGAGGTCCTGAGTTCAATTCCTAGCAACCACATGGTGGCTCACAACCATCTGTAATGAGATCTAGTGCATGCAGGTAGAACACTGTATACATAATAAATAAAATATTAATAAAATAAAATCTCTCAGACTTACCAAATGAGCGCTTTTGATGAACAGGAAGGAGTGTTTGAACTAAAGGCATTCCCACAGACTGGTGATAGCTCATAGCTCAATGTTTGGGGCCTTGAAAAATAGGGAGGATCCAGACAGGCTGTGTATGCATGGTAAGTTAAAATGTGCTGAGTAAGCATCCAGAACAGGTTTCCCCTGGGGCTCCAGTGAGGAGCCAGAGTGCTTCTGCACACAGAGAGATTTGTGTTGCCAATTTACAGGTTTATGTGCGAAGCACTGACTTTGACCGTACTCTCATGAGTGCTGAGGCCAACCTGGCTGGACTCTTCCCTCCCAGTGAAGTGCAGCGTTTCAGCCCTAACATTTCATGGCAGCCTATCCCTGTTCACACTGTGCCCATCACTGAAGACAGGGTAAGACTGGCCAGTACTGGAAGTAGAGAGGGGACAACTATGGTCACAGCCTACTGATCCAGACTTCTCTACCTATTTCTCTTTAATTTGCAGTTGCTAAAGTTTCCTTTGGGTCCATGTCCCCATTATGAGCAGCTGCAGAATGAGACTCGGCAGACACCAGAGTATAAGAATATGAGTATTCAGAATGCAGTAAGTGGGGGCTGGGGTGTAAGTCATCAGACTGCGCTTTACTCAGAACAGTACTGATCTCCTGATCCATTTTTCTTAGCAATTTTTGGACATGGTGGCCAATGAGACAGGGCTTACGAACCTGACCCTAGAGACCGTCTGGAATGTGTATGACACACTCTTTTGTGAGGTGAGCTGACCAGGGTGCCTGTTGGAATTACTCTTCTCTCCTCAGCAGGTCCAGATCTCTAGGGCAATAATAGAGCACATTGCTTGGCTACTGCCACCCCCACTGGGAAGGCCCAGCAAGCCAGTGCTTATGTAACCTGGGAACTTCCCTCCTGGGTAAAAAGAACCTCAAAGTGGGAAATGGTTTACTCGTTGTCAGCACTTCTCCACCTAGAGCTCAGTGCTGTGAGAGCTCTTTCTGCTGAGTCTGCTCCCTTCCCAATGCCCTGCTGTCTGCCATGTCTGCAATAGCCCTCTTCCTCCCTCACACACACAGGCACCTTCCCCACCTGGGGAGGAAAGCCACCCCTGGAGAGGCTCTGGCCTAGGCCTAGGGAGCTAACCTGCCCGCTGCGATACACAGCAAACACATGGGCTGCTCCTGCCGCCCTGGGCCTCACCCCATACTGTGCAACGTCTGAGCCAGCTAAAGGACTTCAGCTTCCTCTTCCTCTTCGGGATCCACGAGCAAGTACAGAAGGCCCGACTTCAGGGTGGTGAGTGACACAAACAGCATGTCACTACCCTCCCCAAACTCTCCAGCATTAGAAATCCACTGTGGGAGCTTCTCACACACTATTCTCCCCTTTGCCATCTCCGCTAGCTACCCAAGTCTCCTGGTCTCTATTCAGCCTGAGTTACAGATCGCATTATGTAGCTCTAGCCAGGCCAGCTTGAACTCATGTAGACCAGCCTAGCCCAAATCCCAGAGCTCCACCTGCCTCTGCCTTCCGAGGGCTGGGATTAAAGGCGTGCGCCACCACATCTGGCCTGCCATTCTCACTCTGAAGCTTCAGCCATGTCAGGAGACCGTTCTCTCTTTCCCAACTGCGTGCCTCCCTCCGGAGAACTGCTAAGGCCCTCGGAGGAAAGGCTGAGGGCAACGCATGTGCCATTTACTTCATTTAAGCATTCAAGGGTATGCGTTCTCAAACCTTTGACAATGCAGTCATTTTCATACAGCAGTTGCCCTGGCATGCCCACCATCTCAGGCGCTGTGACGCAGTCTCAAGT
Organism: Ondatra zibethicus; assembly: GCA_004026605.1. Lineage (NCBI taxonomy): Eukaryota > Metazoa > Chordata > Mammalia > Rodentia > Cricetidae > Ondatra > Ondatra zibethicus. The sequence continues at coordinate 34,306 of PVIU01004347.1, read as the reverse complement.
TTATACTGTGTTCACACTGTTAAAGCAGTCATGATCAGGGCCTCCTAGCTCAAGTTTTTGCACCTGAGCTTAAAATACTAATAACTTGCTTTATCTGTGTCCTATGTAAACTTGACAATTCTTAGCAGTTGGCGGTGCAGAGTTCCAGGATGGTCTCTATGAACTGGAAGAGTTCTCTGGGTTGGTGATCAGACTAAGACTAGCAGATGATAGAAAACCAGATCAGTGACAATTCAAGACACTGACACTTGGGATGTTTCTTCTTCAGGAGTTCTGCTGGCTCAGATACTGAAGAACCTGACACTAATGGCAGCCACCTCTCAGTCCCCTAAGCTCCTGGTTTACTCCGCGGTAAGCTTCAAATGCCTAACACTTGAGTGTCAAACCAGGAATTGGGTACTTTCCCCTGATTCCATTCCCGGGATGCAGAGGAGCAAACAGCCCTTCTCCCTTACAGCATGATACTACCCTTGTTGCTTTGCAAATGGCACTGAATGTCTACAATGGGAGACAAGCTCCCTATGCTTCCTGCCACATGTTTGAACTGTATCAGGAAGATAATGGGTAAGCGGAACTACCAGGGTGTTCCTGAAGGGACAACTGAGATGCCTGACGGCAGCCCAGAGACTCAGTTATGGGCATGGTGAGCATCCCCCATCTTGCCTCCTGTTAACTCTCAGGAATTTCTCAGTTGAGATGTACTTTCGGAATGACAGTAAGAAGGCACCCTGGCCTCTGATCCTGCCTGGCTGCCCTCACCGTTGCCCACTGCAGGACTTCCTTCGCCTCACAGAGCCTGTCATACCCAAGGACTGGCAGAAGGAGTGCCAGCTCAAAAGTGACACTGCAGACACAGGTGAGCTGCCACCTGCTTCTGTGCTAATGTCCTGGGTCAGCCGTCTTCCGCCTTTCCCTGGACAGCCTCTTCAACCCTAATACTGTATTTACATACTCTCCCCATTCCTCACCCTCTGGTGGTGATACTCTTATCACTGAGAAAATAAGAACTGTCATTGTCCTGCCACATCTACCAGCTTACCTGCTTGTATAAGCTAGTAGTCAGGTGCAGCCTCTCCACTTAGACTCTGTGTTGGTCTCTTCTCCCCTTTATTGGGAATATGCTCCCTTCTCTACTGGATCACTCCCATTGCAAAGCGTAACAAAGACTTCTGAGACTCACTTTCTCTCTGTGATCTCTTTGGGTAAAAATCTTCAAAGAGTTGCCTACATTCTGGCTTTACTTCCTCAGATTCTTATTATCTCAGACTGACTTGAAACAGTGGTGTCACCTTTTACTGTGATGGAGCTGTTGCTGAAATGACCGATTTAAAGTCAGCTTCTCTCAGCATTGCGCAGCTGTCACTCCTTCCCAAAACATGTTTTCTGAGTGCTGCAGACATGGCTCAGTGGCAGAAGCCATGGCTAACATGTATGAAACCCTGGATTCATTCCCCTACCCAGCACTGCAAAACAGTAACATTTTCATGACTTCTGGTCTTCACTATAACTTCCTTCATGGTTTTCTCTTCACTGAACAATGAATGGCCTGAGGCTTGTCCGTAGCTCTTTTCCTATCTATCCTGACTAAGACATCTCATCCAACCACATGGCTCCCTTACCTCATCTCCATGGTAAGTTCCACTTGTGTAGTATGACTTACAGATTTATGACTGCTGCTGACTTGAGGCCTCTTCTTTACATGGATTGAATGAGGCATCTAAGTTGTCTAAAACAGCATCTCTTCCCCTGGGATCTACTTGTTCATCTTATAGTCTTCAATGGATGCCACGTTAGTCCCATAGCTGCACAATCTAACACTAGGTATTCTCTTCCTTATACTCCACCACCCAGTCCCACAGATTCTGTCTACATAGCTTCTTGGACACTGAGCTCTTGCCTCTCCAGTCTAACACTATCAGTTCTTGCCTGGATTGCTCAAAAGCCTAATGTTCATTCTGGTTCTATTCTTGTCTCTACCAGTCTCAACACAGCAGAGTTAATTTCTTAAAAAATATAAATTGAGCCGGGCAGTGGTGGTGCACGCCTTTAATCCTAGCACTCGGGAGGCAGAGGCAGGCGGGTCTTTGTGAGTTCGAGACCAGCCTGGTTGACAAGAGCTAGTTCCAGGACAGGCTCCAAAGCCACAGAGAAACCCTGTCTCGAAAAAAAAAAAAAATATATATATATATATATATATAAATTGAGGCTACAGGTGTAGCTCAGTTAGTAGAAAGAGCACTTGCCTACCACACAGTCCCCAGCACTGGGTGTGGTGGTGCACACCTTTAATTCCAGCACTAAGGGTTTTAAGTTCAAGGTCATCCTATGCCTTTAGCCAGTTCCAGTTCTGGGCTACAGGAGATCATGGCTTTTTTTTTTTTTTTTTTTAATTTTATGTGCATGTGTATACTAATCACACACCAATCCAAGTTCTCCACCATGACCACCCAGCCTGCACTTGGCCTGGTTGTTTCCTAGTGCCCCTTGCTGAGTCTGCTCCGGTGATGTTTTCTTGCTTGACCCAGAGCCCCGATCCTGCTTCAGTGTCAGGCCCTTTTGTGCTTGCTTGTGCGCCTACGCCCCCACCCCATGGCTCTCTACTCTCGGGTCTGCTTTACTTCTTTTTGTTTGTTTGTTTCAAGACAGGGTTTCTCTATGGCTTTGGAGCCTGTCCTGGAGCTAGCTCTTGTAGACCAGGCTGGCCTCGAACTCATAGAGATCCACCTGCCTCTGCCTCCTGAGTGCTGGAATTAAAGGTGTGCACCACCACCGTCCGGCTGTTTTACTTCTTGACCCCAGGTCTCTGCTCCTATTTCCTCAGTGATTTCTTTTCTCAGTAACTTAACTTGCTCATATAACATCACTAATGTGTCATTACCATCAAATGCTTGTTTACTAGATCTCTTCTCTAGAATGTGAACACCACAAGAGCAGACTGTCTTGACCACCTTTGTAGATGCGTGTTTTGTCCAAACAGGACCTGGCATGGGATAGTGTTCTGTGTTTTTATTTGTCTGATGAATACTAATGTTACCTTTCTTTTTCCCTCCCCTGCCCAGAGGTGATTGTGGCCTTGGCTGTCTGTGGCTCCATCCTCTTCCTTCTAATAGTGTTGCTCCTCACTGTCCTCTTCCGGATGCAGGCCCAGCCTCCTGGCTACCACCATGTTGCAGACAGGGAAGACCATGCTTGACAACCACTCAGTCCCCTTCCTCTGCTTCCTAGGGGAGGTGAGCTGATCCCAGCACTTAGCCTCCCTGATCACCTAAGCCCAGATGAATGAGTGAGGCTCTCCTGGGCTGTGACACCTGTGACTCACCATCTACACACCTGGTGTTTACCATGTGCTGTGCTGGACACTGGCTGTGACACCTGTGACTCACCACCTACACGCCTGGTGTTTACCATGCGCTGTGCTGGACACTGGCTCTCTCCAGATGGGATCTGTCTCTTCTATACTCCCTAAGGACCTGAGATACAGACTAGCATTCAGTTTCCACTCAGGACCTGGGATACAAAAACAAAACAAAACTGAAGCCGGTGCTTGACCTGCCTTGCTCTTCCACCAAGACTTGTTCTTTGTCTTCTAGCCCACATCTTTGGCAAATGGCATAGAGGACATTGTTCCTTGGAACTTGTTTTTAGAGGCAAAAACTGCAAATCACTGGGAGTGTAAAATGTGGCTATCAAGGAACTGGGTCATCCAACAGCAGAGTTTCCCTGAGGCTGAGGCTACTGTTAGTGTCAACCCTTGGCTTGAGCAGGGTCTCAGGCGTCTGGAAGATGTGTGTACCTGGATGAGTGGGAGGACACAGGCGAGAGGGAAACACACCATGAAGTGAGTCTCCTGCAGCTGGGCTGGGCTCTTCAGGGACCTGAGCTGGACTTGTTTAGGGCTGCAGTGACTCAGAAGAAATGAAGGTCTGACTAAGTGCTGGCTCTGTGCCTTTCTTTTCTCCCCCATTCTGACATCCAAGGAGCACTCTTACAGGTTGTACTAGATCTGCTCAGAAGCCCAGCTGCTTTTGGGTTTTTTAGTTGGTGTACAAAGGATATGCTTTTATTGGCCATGTAAAGACTGAACATAAATTTTAAGAAATTCCCTGGTTATTCTGCTACCACACATCAGAAAAAAGAAAAGTACCTTGGCTCTAGGATAAACTTAGCTCCAGTCTAAAGACAGCAGGGACCCTTAGGGGAGGACCTTTGCTCCTTTTTCTGGAGCAAAATCTAGATCAGTAACATGCCAATATCTTAGTCCCACAGTATCCCATGTCACGAGTGTTCCTGCTCCAACCCTGTTGGGTAGTTCTGGTCCCTTAACAAACAGTTGCCTCTTCTCACAGAACTTCTTCCCATTTGTGGGGTCCAGGTGTTGCTATCTCATATGCTCTTCATTGTCTTTCGTGATATTTATGTGACCTGGCTTCCTCTTGGCTCCAAATGAGAATATGATAACCTAGAAGAAACAAGAAGTCTGACTGACACCTTCTGTTACTGGTCTCAGAGCTGGGGACTGTCATGGGGAGCTAGCAGACTGGATAGTATCCTCACACTGTCATGACCAACATAAAGCCAGATGGGCGATCTGGGCCAGAGACCACTGTTTCCCAGATTTCTTTATTGCCTATGCCCTGGGATGAATAAGGCAGGGCTAGAGTGAATTTAGCCTCTTTTGAAACCTAGGGATAGGGTCAGACTTAGACAGTCTGAGATACAGTTGCTTTTACTCACCCATGGCAGTGGCCAATGTGTCCCCCATAGGATTGAACTCATTGAGCTGCAAAGGTAAGAATTTCAGTGTGAAAGTGGGATGAAGGCAGAACAGAGGCAGAAGGGTACATGGGGATACATTCTGATCAGAAAGGTAGCTCAACTCCCTGCTTCCTCCCATCACTGAGGGTTCAAGTCTCACCGAAGTGATGCCAGAATATCCTGGGTCATAGAGCTGACACAGCATCTTCCCCGAGTTTCCATCAAACACATCTATCGTCCTTAGTTCATAGGGAACACAACTTTTGAGATTAGGATCTGGGTATCGGCCCACAACAATGAGGTTGTGCCTTGGATGCCAGGATGCCTAGGAAATGGGAGAGGTTGGTCAGAACATAAAGAGACACCGGGGAGACGGCCCAGTTGGTAATGGGCTTGCCACACAGGCGGACCTGAATTTGGATCCCCAGCACCCATGCAGAAATCTTGTCATGATGCACCTGTAATCACATCTGGGGAGGTGGAGACAGGATACCTGGGACTTGCTAGCCATCTAGTCCAGCCAAATCAGTGAGAGACCCCATCTCAAAAATAACTGGGGAACAGCTGAAGGAGATACCTGATGTCAGCCTCTGGCCTCAGCATACACAAAATATTCTTTAAGGGCAGGATCTTTAGTTCTGTGGCAGAGTACTTACATGGCATACACAAAACTGGGTTTGGTCCCAGCATCACACATACACATGAGTTGTGTGCTCTCTCTCTGTGTATGTGCATATTTTTCCCAATTTTTTAACTACTAATAAGGCCAATAAGAACCCAATACTGCATATAAGACCAACATGAGGGCCAACTAGATGACTCAATAGATAAATGCACCTGACCCAACCAAGCCTGATAACCTGAGTTTGATCCCTGGGGACTATGTAGTGGGAGGGGAAAAGCAAATCTGACCACTTTGCCTACTGTGGCATGAGTATACAGGCATGAAATTAATGAAAGTGGGCTTAATTTTTGAAAGATTTCTCTGTGTAGCCCTGGCTGTCCTGGAACTTGCTCTGTAGACCAGGCTAGCCTTGAACTCACAGAGATCTACTTGTCTCTGCCTCGAGTGCTGGAATTAAAGGTGTGGGCCTTCACTGCCCAGCTTCTATTTTATTTTTATTTTTTATTTTTAGATTTATTATGTATGTTCTGCCTGTATGAATGCCTACACACCAGAAGAGGGCACCAGATCTCATTACAGATGGTTGTGAGCCACCATGTAGTGGCTGGGAATTGAACTCAGAACCTCTGGAAGAGCAGCCAGCGCTCTTAACTTCTGAGCCATCTCTCCAGCCCATATTTTATTTTTTGTATAGTGTCGTACTCTGTGTACTCCTGGTTGTCCTGGAACTTGCTCTGTAGGTCAGGATGGCCTTAAACTACTGGGGTTAAATGCATGCACCAGCCGGGTGGGTGGTGGTGGTGGTAGTGGCGGGAGTGCACACCTTTAATCCCAGCACTTGGGAGGCAGAAGCAGGTGGATCTCTGTGAGTTCGAGGCCCGCCTGGCTTACAGAACGAGTTCCAAGACAGCCAGGGCTACACAGAGAAACCCTGTGTGGAAAAACAACAAAAACAGAAGAAAAGAATGGGGGGGAAAATGTGTGTACCACCTGATTTATTTATTGTATGTGTATGAGTGCTTTGGTTGCAGGTATATAAGTGTACTGCATGTGTAGCTGGTACCTGCAGAGGCCAAAAGAGGGCACTGGATCATCTGGAACTGGAGTTAAAGACAGTTGTGAGTTGCTATGTAGGTGCTGGGAACTGAACCCAGGTCTTCTGCAAGAGCAGCACTGAGCCATCTCTCCCACTCCTCTCTTGCATTTTCTTAAGGTCATACCAACTTGGGCATTTTTGTTTTGTTATTGCTATTTTGTTTGTTTGTTTGTTTTGCAATTCTGGAGACTGAACCCAGGGCCTTGTGCATACTAGGCAAGGGCTTTACCCACCGAACACCTCTGGCTCTTAACAAATGTTTTCACATCAGCTTTGTTAAGACTAACATAGTTAAACCTAAGAGATAAACCTATAACAAAGTAAAAAAAGCCTCTGGGAAATAACCCCAAATAGGACTTAGGTTCTTAAGTGACTCTACTACTAATCCTTCTCTACCCACAAATAACAAAGACTTGGATATGCAGTCCTAGTAGGAAGGGGAAAAGAAAGAAAACATGCATACCTTGGTTCTGTCTTAAATAATGCGAACTGTATTTTCAAAATATGAATAATGTGAACTGTATTTTCAAAACAGTTCTTAATTTTTTTGAGACAGGGGTTGTACTGTATAACCCCAGCAGTCCTCAAATCTGCAATCCTTCCTCAACCTAAAGTGCTAGGATTATAAGTGTGTGCTCCATGCATGGCTTCAAGGCAGTTTTGAAGGAAGAAAGGGAAAAACAAAAGAAGAGGGAGAGACAATTGGATTGGAGAGACAACTCAATGATTAAGAGCACTGGCTGCTCTTCCAGAGGACAGGTTTCCTAGCACGTAAAATGTCAGCTCACAACCATCTGTAACTCCAGTTCCAGGGTACCCCATGCCATCTTCTGACCTCTACGGACACCAGGTGTGCAGATGGTGCACAGATATACACACAGTAAAATACTCATACATATCAAATAAACAGTAATTAAGAATAGAATTAGTACATGCTTAGAAGTAGTCGCAAAAAAAAAATTCACAGGTGGATGTTGGCATCAATGGACATATTGGGATGAGGACACAACCTATTGAGAGCAATAACTGACCTTGAACTCCTGATGCTCCTGCTTCTACCCTCAGGTACTAGGGTTACCAGTGAGTACCACTACACCTGATATTTTCATGTGCCCTCCCCCTTCCCTAGGGCACTGTTCATGCTATATGTAAGTTCTCTATCTTTGAGCAACATCCCCAGAAAAATCTTTGTGTGTGTGTCAGGATATCAATGTAGTCATGGCTAGTTTTGAACTTATAGATCCACCTGGCTCTGCCTCCCAAGTGCTAAGATTAAAGGCATGAGCCACAGCACCTGGTTTCAAAATTTTTTTGTTTTTGTTTGTTTGTTTCAAGACAGGATTTCTCTGTGTAGCTGTCCTGGAATACTCTCTGTAGACCAGGCTGGCCTTGAACTCATAGAGATCACCTGCCTCTACCTCCTGAGTAGAATGATCTGTGGGATACTAAGTTGTTTCTTAAGTACTACCAAGTGCTAGGCATGGCGCCCAGTGTTTTATGTGCCCTGACTCATCCTCTCTTACAGATGAAACAGAGGGTCTTATTTCTACTATTAGGGACCACTTAAACCTGCAGGACAATCCAAGGTTAGGTTAATTTTTTTTTTTTTTTCGAGACAGGGTTTCTCTGTGTCCTGGAACTAGCTCTTGTAGACCAGGCTGGGCTCGAACTCACAGAGATCCACCTGCCTCTGCCTCCCAAGTGCTGGGATTAAAGGTGTGCGCCACCACCGCCCGGCAAGGTTAGGTTAATTTATAGGTCAGCTGCACACACGGGTAACTCAAACAGAAGGCAGAACAAAGGAGGTCAAGGTCATAGAAAATGTCCACAGTAAGATCAACATTGGGCTGAAAAGCTTAGGAAATACACTTATCAGATACACTAAGCTTATCAGATACACTAAGAAAACTCATGGGTAATTGGTGTGGATGGTGGTGCTTGCCTTTAATACGAAGCACTTGGGAGACAGAAACTGGTGATCTCTACTAGGTCAGACTAGCCTGGTCTATGGAGCAAACTCCAGGCCAGCCAGGGCTACTATAAGACCCTACCTCAAAAACAGAACTCTGAATGGAATTACAGAAATGGGATAAAAGGAGCAGATAGAGCCAAAGGATTAAGGGAAAGACAATATCTGAGACTGTAAGCTGCATAGGTGACCCTCTCCCCAGCTTGGCAAGATCTGGCCCATTCCCATAATCACAGACCTTCCTTTTGTCAGTCACTCACCTTGATGGGTGTAAGGTGCTGAAAATGACGATGTGGATGGGAGATGAGGCTCAGGGGGCTGTCCCACTGGGAGGCAGAGTAAACCCGAAGCTCATTGTTCTGGTCGGTGGTCAGGAGCCGGGCTCCATCCAGGCTGAAACAGGCTGACAAAATGCAAAGCTTGAGACGGAAGGACACTGAAGCCCCGGGCGCCCTGACACCCTGGCGCCCTGGCCTTCTGAAGTTCCAGTTCCTCCTAGACTATGAACAAAAATAGTGTACAAATTCCACAACAGGGCTGGAGAGATGGCTCAGTGGTTAAGAGCACTGACTGCTCTTCCAGAGGACCTGAGTTCAATTCCCAGCAACCACATGGTGGCTCACAGCCATCTGTAATGAGATCTGGTGCCCTCTTCTGGCCTGCAGGCACACATGGAAGGAATGTTGTATACATAATAAATAAATAAATCTTTAAAATAAAATTTAAAAAAAAAAAGACCATCAAAGGCGCAGCCAGAGCCAGAAAGGGTCCTAAACATCACCTTAGTAAGGATGGAGTAAAGGGTTGAGCTAGGGACCAGTGATGAGGAAGACGAGGTTTGGGATGTCACCTGCGTTGACAGGGTGCCGGTGAGGCAGCGAGTAGAGGAAGCTGGCTTTCCCTCTGATGTGGCGCAGGTCCCAGATTTTCACGGTTTGATCTATGGAGGCTGTGGCAAGAAGCCAATCACAGCAGGGATTCAGGGCCACGTGGGCTACTTTCTTTTTGTGCATTCTGAGATTCCAAAGCTGCAGAGAAAAGTTTCGTTCAGGTGGAGACACAGAACCAAAGGGGGATTAGGGGTGGTAGTGGACCACACAGTACCCACCTCCTTGCCATCTGTGTTCAGCAGGATCACGTGTCCCATATTGTCTCCTGTGACCACCACTCGGCTCTTGGCAGAAACATCAAGGCTGCAAAACCAGACCCTAGAGGGAGAGAGTGCTCTGAGACAGACTGAGGTCGGTCTGTCTAGCCGCTGTTGCAGTTCCAGTATCTAACAGCCATTCAATGAATATTTGTTGAATCAATGAGTAATTGTCTGGCTATAAAATTCTGGTGAAGGACACTCAGCCTTGTCTACCATGCAGAAGATGGGGGTGAGGGTGATTGACAGAACTCAAAAATGTGTCCAATTATTGCTGGGCCCAGAATCCTCTGCTAGTCCCTGAAATAGCCAAACCTAGAGCCATAAAGCAAATCCAAAGGCTAGTTTGCTCTCCACAGCCCAGGTTCTGAAGAGGCCTCATTTACTATTCTCATGCTCATTACTCTTCACTCTTTGGGCCAAAGGAGATGACAAACCGAACGGGAACTGTCCAGCTCTGCTCCTCACAGATGGCTACAAGTAAGCATCTGCCTCTCTCTGAGCATTTATGGAAAAATCAAATACAACCAGAAACCTTTTCCTCTTGAAAACTATGTTAGAATAAAGAGACTAGGAAGAGGCTACTTCAAGTAGTAAAAGACAAGATCTCCTGAGTAAATTGGGAGCATGGTGACCTTGGGAGAGGGTTGAAGGGGAGGGGAGAGACAGGAAGGGGAGCAGAGAAAAATGTAGAGCTCACTAACAATCAATGATAACAACAACAAAAAAAAAAAGCCGGAAAAAAAAAAAAAGAAGCTACTTCATGGGTCCTGAATCACAGCCAGGAGAACGCGAGTCTAGCCAGTCCCTTGTCCTGACGGTGTGCTTCTCAGTCTTGTGGGGCAGCCCAGAAGTGATTGAAACTCACTGCACACCCTCACTCATCATTCCTTACAGAACTGTGTGTCTGGCGAGAAACAAAGTGACCTGCATTTGTAATTTCTCCAGGGCCTTGTTCTTAGAGAGTTCTTCTACCCATTAATATTTCCACCAAGAAAACAGTACAGACATACCCCAGAAAATGGGGGGTAATAAAACTGCATTTCTTTCTTTCCTTTCTTTCTAAGACAGGCCCTCACTATGTAGTCCTAGCTGGCCTGACACTCTGTAGACCAGGCTGACCTTGAACTCATAGTAGTCCACTCAGCATTTGCCTCCCAAGTGCTGGCATTAAAGGCGTGTGCTACCACACATGGCTAAACTTCAGTTTTAATTCCTGCTCTACTCTGTAAATGCCTTTCTAAGCAAATGCACTGTTGACTTATCCAGTGAAAGTATAGGCCTAGTTCAATATGGACATGAGTTACAGAAGTGATTAAACCGTTTCCCCAAGAACAAGTGCCAAGGACAGAACACTTTCTTAGGGCAATGACCCACCTGGGCCAAAGTCAGAGTAGCCAGTCTAAGGAAGAAAAGGAGTGGTACAAAGAGGCTAATACCCCGTCTTCCCTGTGTCCGGCCTGAGTAAAAGAAATGGGGCTGGGTATGTTCTCTGCAGAACTGCATCTTGAGCATGGAAATCATTTCCCTTACTAGTTAAACTACTCACTTGCAACAGTTTGACCTGGTATAAACTTGCAGAGTGTTGCCTGTAAAATCCTGCAGCCTGGTTGTTCCCTCCATTGAGGAAGCAAAAAATTGGTTCGAATTGAGATGGTTAAACTTCAGCCCAGTGATGCTTCCTCCAGCTCCCATCTAACATGAGGAAGGAAAAAGCCAGTGAGTGATGATGAGCCACAAGTGAGGAGCCAGGCCAGGGCACACAAACAGCACTAAGGCAGAAACACAGGTCAGCGCAGATATCTGATATTAGAATATTATTTATTTTTTAAGGCTTTATTTTCACTTTTATATTTTAAATTAAGAGGCAGTAAACATAACTGGTTTTGGTACACAGTTACACTGTGAATTTCAACACAGACAATGAATAGCCTACCCAACCCCAAAATTAAGATGCTGAAACATTCTATTAATCCCACAAAAACTTCCTCATGCTCTCCTATTCAGTCACATTTACCCACTTAAATTTAACCCCTGGAAATCACAATGTGCTCTTTTTCCAAGAGAGTCAGCTCAGAAAAGTGGTTGGGTTTGTAGAGCGGGAAACCCCACCCTGTGTTCTTCCAGACATTGCAGGCAGCGATGAAACAACTGTGAAGAGCCTGCAGACAGCAAGAGTGAGAGCCCTCGCCTAGAAAGCACAAGGCCCTGGGTTTGATCCCCCAAAGGGAGGGGAGTAACACCTGTGGCTTACCTTATTAAACACTTTGTATAGAGGCTAGAGAGATGGCTTAGTGGTCAAGAGCATCTCCTGCTCTTCTAGAGGACTAGAGTTCCTAGCACCCATGCTCCAGGGGATCCAATGCCCTCTTCTGGCCTCCACAGGTACTCACACATATGTAGCATATACTTGACATACAGACACACAAATATGTGTAAATAAATACATAAAAATAAAATATTAAAAAAACAGACATGGGAGCACATGCCTTTAATCTCAGCACTCTATAGGCAGAGACAAGCAGTGCTCTGTGAGTTCCAGGACAGCCAGGGCTAATAGACTGTCTCAAATGAATAAAATAAGACATACAAATAAGAGCTGAAGCTGGGTGGTGGCAGCGCACACCTTTAAGGAGACAAAGGCAGGTAGATTTCTGTGAATTTGAGGCCAGCCTGGTCTACAGAGCAAGTTCAGGGCAGCCAAGGCTGTCTCAAAGAAACTGTCTCTCAACAAATTCCACAGGAGTGGAATTGAATGAGACTCCTTGGACAGAGAGAGCCTGAGGGAACAAGCTCCACCTGGAGCAGAAGCCAGGAGCAAATCCAGCCCTGGGAGGCAACCCAGTCCTGGGACACTGGCAGACCAGGATTGAGGCAAAGACCTGACCCAGAGTCCACGACCTCCACCTGAACAGGAGTGGGACTGAACCAGTTACCTAAGACACAGAGAGAACAAGCTCCACCAGGAGCAGATGACAGGGGCAAACCCAGTCCCTGGACACGAGCGGATCAGGATTGAACCAGTGACCAGATCCAGATTCAACGATTGCCACCAGAACAGGTCTAACTCCAAGCCAGGGACTTCTGCAAGAGGAGATCCAGACCAAGATTTACAGATACAGATCAAAGCCAGCAGCCTAGACCAAAGTAGGCCTGAGACAGCAAACTCCAAGGGAGCAGACCAAAACACAGGAGCACTGAGCTACCTCCAGGAACAGGAATAACCAACGGGGTAACTAGAACTGTGACACTGACTGTACCACGAGGAAAACCATCTTAGCATTTGATCTACTGGCACCTAGGGGATTGATTATTCAACAGAATCTCAGACAGAACCAACCGCACCTATTAGAGGAAAAGATAAGATCACAAGCTATACCACAAGAGCAACACAATACCAGTGAAACCCAAAGACCCTACAAAAGTAAGACCTGAACAACCAAATATGGATGACCCAGAAGAAAATGATCTAAAAAATAACCACAAGAGAGTATCTGAAATTTTTTGGGGGGGTTGTTTTTTTGTTGTTTTGTTTTCCGAGACAGGGTTTCTCTGCAGCTTTGGAGCCAGTCCTGGAACTAGCTCTTGTAGACCAGGCTAGCCTCAAACTCACAGAGATCTGCCTGCCTCTGCCTCCCAAGTGCTGGGATTAAAGGCGTGCACCACCACTGCCCAGCTTTTTTTTTTGGTTTTTTGAGACAGGGTTTCTCTGTATTTGGAGCCTGTCCTGGATCTAGCTCTTGTAGACCAGGCTGGTCTCGAACTCACAGAGATCCACCTGCCTATGCCTCACAAGTGCTGGGATTAAAGGCATGCGCCACCACCGCCCGGTGAGACTATCTGAAATTCTTAAAGTTGAAATGAGAAATTACCTTAAAGAAATGGAAGAAAAAAACAAACAAAAAATTGGAAGATATCAGCAAATCACTTAAAGAAAACCAAGAAAAAGAACTCAAACATACAACAGAAACTATTCAGGACTTGAAAACTGAGATAGAAAAAATGAAGAAAACAAAAGCAGAAGGAATTATAGAAACAGAAATCACGAGGAAAAGAACAGGGACCACAAATGCAAGTACGAACAACAGAATACAAGAAATGGAAGAGAGAATCTCAAGTGAGGAAGATAAAATAGAGGAGATAGACTCATCAGTTAAAGAAAACATTAAATCTAACAAAAGCTTAACCCAAAATATCCATGAAATATGGGACAACATAAAAAAGGCCAAATCTTAGAATAATAGGTATAGAAGAAGGAGAAGAAAGTCAACTCAAAGGCACGGAAAATTTATTTAACAAAATCATTGAAGAAAACTTTCCCTACCGAAAGAAAGATATGCCTATGAAGATACAAGAAGCTTACAGAACACCAAATAGACTGGATAAAAAAAAAAGTCCTCTCGTCACATAATAATCAAAACACTAAACATACAGAGTAAAGAAAGAATATTAAGAGCTGCAAAGGAAAAAGGCCAAGTAACATATAAAGGTAGACCTATCAGAATTACACCTGACTTCTCAGAGGAGACAATGAAAGCCAGAAGGTCATGGTCAAGCATTATGCAGACATTGAGAGACCACGGATGCCAGCCCAGACTACTATACCCAGCAAAACTGTCAATCACCATAGAAGGACAAAACAAGATATTCCATGACAAATCTAGATTTTACCAATACCTAGCCACAAACCCAGCCCTACACAAAATACTAGAAGGAAAACTCCAACCCTAGGAAGATGGCTACACCAACAAAAACACAGACAATTGATGATCTCATTACAGCAAATCCCGAAGAAGAAAAAAACGTACAAAATAACATCACCAACAGTGAAAACCAAATTAATAGGAGATAACAACCACTGTTCATTAATATCCCTTAATGTAAATGGACTCAACTCACCCATAAAAAGGCACAGGCTAACAGACTGGATATGAAGACAGAATCCATCCCTCTTCTGCATACAAAAAAACGCATCTCAACCTCAAAGACAGACATTGTTTCAAAGTAAAAGGTTGGGAAAAAATATACCAATCAAATGGACCTAAGAAACAAGAGGGTGTAGCGGTCCTAATATCTAACAAAATAGACTTCAAGCTAAAAGCAGTCAAAAGAGACAAAGAAGGACATTTCATATTAGTCACAGGGAAAATCCATCAAGAGGAAATTTCAATACTGAACATCTATGCTCCAAATACAAGGGCACCTTCATATGTCAAAGAAACACTTCGAAAGCTTAAATCATATATTAAACCCCACACTAATAGTGGGAGACTTCAACACTCCCCTCTCACCACAGGACAGGTCAATCAGACAAAAAATAAACAGAGAAATAAGAGAACTAACAGATGTTATGACTCAAATGGACCTAACAGACATCTATAGAATATTCCATCCAAACAGAAAAGAATATACCTTCTTCTCAGCACCTCATGGAACCTTCTAAAAATTGACCATATACTCAGTAACAAAAGAAACCTCAACAAATACAAAAATATTGGAATAACCCAATGTACCTTATCAGATTACCATGCTTTAAAACTAGAAGTGAACAGCAATACCAATTCCAGAAAACCCACAAACACATGGAAATTAAACAATGCTCATCTGAATCATCAATGGGTCAAGGAAGAAATAAAAGGGGAAATTAAAGACTTCCTAAAATTCAATGAAAAGGACCACACAACATACCCAACTTTATGGGACACAATGAAAGCAGTGTTAAGAGGCAAGTTCATAGCACTAAATGTCCACATAAAGAAGTTGGAAAAATCCCACACTAGTGTGGTGTAGGAGGGTCCTTCTGTATTTGGGTTGCTTTTATTGGTTAATAAAGAATCTGCCTTGGCCTTCTGATAGGGCAGGACTTAGACAGGATAAAGAGAAGAGAATGCTGGGAAGGGAACAGAGCCAGAGAGAGCTGCCCGCCATGAAGCTCCCAGGACACAGACGCTGAATCTTTCCCGGTAAGCCACGACTAGTGGCGACACACAGATTATTAGAAATGGGTTAAACAAATATGTGAGAGTTAGCCAATAAGGGGCTAGAGCTAATGGGCCAGGCAGTATTTCAATGAATATAGTTTCCGTGTAATTATTTC
Source organism: Ondatra zibethicus (assembly GCA_004026605.1). NCBI lineage: Eukaryota > Metazoa > Chordata > Mammalia > Rodentia > Cricetidae > Ondatra > Ondatra zibethicus. The sequence continues at coordinate 18,617 of PVIU01004347.1, read as the reverse complement.
GAGTATGCACTGGGAGCCGGGCGGGATAGAACAAGGGGCCCAGCACCGGGAACACAGCACGAACCCCTCATTACAACACTAGTGAATTAACAGAACATTTGAAAACTTTAGAACAAAAAGAAGCAAACTCACCTAAGAGAACTAGATAGCAGGAAATAATCAAATTGAGAGCTGAAATCAACAAAATAAAAACAAAGAATCAATGAGACAGAGTTGGTTCTTCGATATGTCAAAGAAGCAACAAGATAGACAAACCTTTATCCAAACTAACCAAAAGGCAGAGAGAGAATATCCAAATTAATTAAATCAGAAATGAAAAGGGGGACATAACAACAGACACGGAGGAAATACAGAGGATCATCAGGTCATATTTTGAAAACCTGTACTCCACAAAACTGGAAAACTTAAAGGAAATGGACAACTTTCTGGATAAATATCACTTACCAAAATTAAATCAAGACCAGATAAGCAAATTAAACAGACCTATAACTGCTGAAGAAATAGAAACAGTCATCAAAAGTCTCCCAACCAAAAAAAGCCCAGGACCAGATGGTTTCAGCTCAGAATTCTACAAGACTTTGAAAGAGGAACTAATACCAATACTACTCAAATTATTCCACACAATAGAAACAGAGGGAACATTGTCAAACTCTTTTTATGAGGCTACAATAACCCTGTAACGCAAACTACAGAGAGAGAATACTAAGAAAGAGAACTACAGACCAATCTCACTCATGAACATTGATGCAAAAATACTAAATAAAATACTAGGAAATAGAATCCAAGAACACATCAGAACCATCATCCACCATGACCGAATCGGCTTCATCCCACATGCAGGGGTAGTTCAACATACGAAAATCTGTTAACGTAATCCACCATTAAACAAGCTGAAAAATAAAAACCACATGATCATCTCATTAGATGCCGAAAAAGCATTTGACAAAATACAACATCCCTTCATGATAAAGGTCTTGGAGAGAACAGGGATACAAGGAACATACCTAAACATAATAAAGGCAATATACAGCAAGCCAACAGCCAACATCAAACTAAATGGAGAGAAACTTCCAGTGATTCCACTGAAATCAGGAACAAGACAAGGTTATCCACTCTCTCCATACCTATTGAATATAGTTCTTGAGGTCCTAGCAAGAGCAATAAGACATCAAAGGGAGATCAAAGGGATACAAATTGGAAAAGAAGTCAAACTTTCACTGTTTGCTGATGATATGATAGTTTACATAAGTGATCCCAAAAATTCTACAAGGAACTTCTACAATCATAAACACATTCAGCAATGTAGCAGGATACAAGATTAACTCAAAATAAAAAAATCAGTAGCCCTCCTGTACACAGATGATAAAAGGGCTGAGGAAGAAATCAGAGAATCAACACTCTTCACAATAGCCACAAATAGCATAAAATATCTCAGAGTAACTCTAACCAAACAAGTGGAAGACTTGTATGACAGGAACTTTAAATCTTTGAAGAAAGAAATTGAAGAAGACACCAGAAAATGGAAAGACCTCCCATGCCCGTGGGTAGGCAGAATTAATATAGTAAAAATGGCAATCCTACCAAAAGTAATCTACAGATTCAATGCAATGCCCATCAAATCCCAGCAAAATTCTTCAAAGACCTCGAAAGAACGGTACTCAACTTCATTTGGAAAAGCAAAAAACCCAGGACAGCCAAAATAATCCTGGGCAATAAAAGAACTTCTGTAGGCATCACAATCCCTGACTTCAAACTCTACTACAGAGCTACAGTACTGAAAACAGCCTGGTACTGGCATAAGACCAGACAGGAGGACCAATGGAACCGAATAGAAGACCCGGATATCAATCCACACATCTTCCAACACCTGATATTTACTAAAGAAGCAAAAAATATCAAATGGAAAAAAAAAGCATATTTAACAAGTGGTATGGGCATAACTGGATATCAACATGTAGAAAAATGATAATAGACCCATATCTATCACCATGCACAAAACTCAAGTCCAAACGGATCAAAGACCTCAACATAAAGCCAGCCACACTGAACCTTATAGAAGAGAAAGTGGGAAGTACACTTGAACGCATTGGGACAGGGAACCACTTCCTAAATAGAACCCCAGCAGCACAGACACTGAGAGAAACAATCAATAAATGAGACCTCCTGAAAATGAAAAGCTTCTGTAAAGCAAAGGACACCGTCAACAAGACAAAACGACAGCCTACAGAATCGGAAAAGATCTTCACTAACCCCACATCAGACAGAGATCTGATCTCCAAAATATACAAGGAACTCAAGAAATTGGACACCAAAAGATCACATAATCCAATAAAAAAAAATGGAGTACACACCTAAACAGAGAACTCTCAACAGAGGAATCTAAAATGGCTGAAAGACACTTAAGGAAATGTTCAACATCCTCAGTCATCAGAGAAATGCAAATCAAAACAACTCTGAGATTCCATCTTACACCTGTAAAAATGGCCAAGATCAAAAACACTGATGACAACTTATGCTGGAGAGGTTGTGGGGAAAGGGAACACTTCTGCATTGCTGGTGGGAATGCAAGCTGGTACAACCCCTTTGGATGTCAGTGTGGCGATTTCTCAGAAAATTAGGAAACAACCTTCCTCAAGACCCAGTGATACCACTTTTGGGTATATATCCAAAAGATCCTCAATTGTGCCACAAGAACATGTGCTCAACTATGTTCACAGCAGCTTTGTTTGTCATAGCCAGAACCTGGAAACAACCTAAATGACCCCTGATCGAAGAATGGATAAGAAAAATGTGGTACATTTACACAATGGAGTACTACACAGCAGAAAAAAATAATGACAGCTTGAATTTTGCAGGAAAATGGATGGAGCTAGAAAACATTATTTTGAGTGAGGTAACCCAGATACAGAAAGACAATTATCACATGTACTTACTCATAGGTGGTCTTTAAACATAAAGCAAAGAAAGCCAGCCTACAAACCAAAATCCCAGAGATCTTAGACAACAATGAGGATGCTAAGAGAGACTTACATAGATCTAATCTACATGGGAAGTAGAAAGTAGAAAAGGACAAGATCTCCTGAGTAAATTGGGAGCATGGGGACCTTGGGGGAGGGTTGAAAGATGGAGGGGAGAGGCAGGGAAGGGAGCAGAAAAAAATGTAGAACTCAATAAATATCAATTTAAAAAAGTTAAAAAAAAAAGAAAACAAAAAAAACCACCTCCTTAAAAATACAGTAAAATTCTCATTTAGGCAAATAGAAATGGGAGATTTTTTTCATCAACTAATCTATATTACAGAAAATTAGTAAAGAACTTTCTTCAGACATAGATTTCCAGTAAGAAATCTAGATCACACAAAAGAATGAAGGACACTGGAAGTAACAATAGATAAACAAATATAAATGTTTCCTATGCTTTAAAAATCTTTAGAGTGAGGCGTGGTGATGCACACCTTTAATCCCAGCACTCATGAGGCAGAAGCATGCAATCTCTGTTGAGTTCCAGGTCAGCCTGGCCTCCATAGGCAGTTTGGGAGAGTCAGGGCTACATAGAGACCCTATCTCAAAACATAGGGTTGTGAGGCAGGTTAGAGAGATAGCTTAGCAGTTAAAAGTACTTGCTCTAACAGAGGACCCAGATTTGATTTCCAACACCCACATGGTGACTCACAACCATCTATAATTCCAGTTCCAGAGAATCCAACCCCTTCTGACCTCCTGACACCAGAATGCATTTGGCACACATACATTCATTTAGACAAGACACTCATATGCATAAAAAATAAAAAAAATCTAAAAAAATACTATACTTTCCATTATTAAAAAATGGAGGCTGGGTCGTAGCTTAGTAAGAATAGCTTAGCATGCACAAGGCCTGGTATTCAATTCCCCATCACCCCCACACACCTGTAAAAGATTCCCACACTGTAGCTGGTCACAAGACTGTTTGTTCAAGACCAGTTTGAGGTATATGGAGACACCTGGTCTACACTAAACCTAGTCATTCCAATCCAAAGTATTTACTAAAGAAAAATATTTCCACACAAATAATGTACATGAAAATTCATAGCACTTTTATTCGCAGCAATCAAAAACTGGAAAAATGTAAACATTCTTCAACAGGTAATGGGAAAATTATAATATATTATTGTAATGGAACACAGCCAGAAAGGAAAAAAAAACTATAAATTCACATAAAAACGTAGATGCATCTCAAATAGAGTAAAAATAGCAAAATCAAAAAATCAAGAGTGTATTTTCGTTCATGACAGGGTTTCTCTGTATAACAGCCCTAGCTGCTGTCCTGAAACTCACTTTATAGTGGCCTCAAACTCAGAGATCCGCCTGCCTCTGCCTCCTGAGTGCTGGGATTAAAGGAGTACACCACCACCACCACCCAGCAAGAGTATATTTTGTATGACTATCAACATAAGAATTTTCAGCTGCATACAGTGGCACACACCTTTAAATCCAGCACTAGGAGGCAGAGGCAGGTGGATCTGAGTTCTGACCAGCCTACAGAGAGCTAGTTCCAAGAGAGCCAGGGCTACACAGACAGACTCTTTCTTGAAATAACAAAACGGAACGTAAATTAATCTTTAGGGATAGAACACAAGAACAAGAATAGAAAGAAATGGATTTAATATTAGTTTTGGAGGGTTTTGTTGTTGTTTTTGTCTTTTTTTCCTTGAGACAAGGTTATGTAGTTCTGAACTTGTTGCCACCACCCTAGCCACATGGGTGAGCTCCTTGTTCAGTGAAAGACTATGCCCCAATAATTAAAGTGGAGAGTGACTGAGGAAGACCCCCCAAGGCTGACTTCCAGCCTTCACACATACGTGTATGAGCATCCACATGCACATGTACACTCACATATACCATATATATGTATATATACACACACAGAATTAAAGAAGGAATAACACCAGTTCTACAAATTCCAGAAAACTGAAGCAGAGTACTTCCCAACTTATTTTATGAGGTCAGCATTACACTGATACTAAAATGAAAGGCATTGCCAATAATAGGAAGAAGAAGAAGGAAGGAAGGATGGAAGGAAGGAAGGAACAAGGAAATTCAAAATTAGAGAGCTAGGTATGATGACAGTGCTTACAATCCCAAGAGAGGCAGGGAGGTCCAGACGCTCAAGGCCATCCTTAAACAGTGAGTTCAAGGCCAACCTGGGTACTAATGTAGTATGACATACTGGGGAAATACTTGATATAATAAGTTGACTGCAACGTTTTATGATAGAATATTTATGTGTTAATAGTAGAAGAGACGAATAGGTGTGTGTAATAGTGTATACAAGCACAAAGAAGTGTTCAAAATGGAGATTTTTGGATATTCGCTTAAATCTTCAAACTTCTATCACTTGAATTTTATAATGGACATATGTTTTATGATAATACATTAAAGATTTCTTCATTTTAAAAATGTAATGCATAGTTCCTCACCAAGGTTTAGAGATACTAAGATCAGAGCCAAGATCACTGAAATGACAAATCATGGTCCTGCTGATACCCTGTAACTGTTCTCAAGTCAACTTTTTATCTACCTCCGGGGGTAAACAAACACCAGCACACCTTTTCTCTGCTCCAGGCTAGCACCCTGGGAAGCACAAAATTCAAATGCTCACACCAATCTCCCTGGCAGTGTAAGGAGACTTTTAGTTCCATGCACATATAATAACATACATGTATAACGGGGGCCAGAGGTGTGGCTCAGGGTAGAGGCATGCTCAGCATGTATGGAGCTCTTCAACACCCTCTTCTATCAACAGCTCAGTCTGGACCAGCTCAGAGCAGCTGTCACTATGCTTCTAGACGACTACTTATCACCTCCAGGATAACCTTAGTTCTCTATTCCCAGGTCCTAGATTCCTGGGGGGAAATCTGCCAGAATTCTTTGCTCTGGCTTAAATGTAGATGTCCCCTTCTTTGTTACCTAGCCTGTGGAGGGCAGGAGACCTACCCGGCCTTCCCTCAGCACTTACCTGGCTGTCTTTCTTTGTTACCTAGCCTGTGGAGGGCAGGAGACCTACCCGGCCTTCCTTCAGCACTTACCTGGCTGTCTTTCTTCTAAATGTTGGACTTGCTTTCCTGACCCCATCTCAGACCTTGACGCCCGGCCTGGCTGCCGTCCATGCTAGCCTTTCCCAAGCCTCCCATTTAAAGAGGCCTCACCTCTTCCAATTCTAAACTAGGTTGAAGAAATGGTAAACTAGAATGTAAGCAAGCTCAGATATTTGCTTTATCTTATTTAGCCACAAAAATATTTAAAACCTCTGAAGACTAATTACCTAATGCCAGTACAGTGAGCTAGTCCAAGGTTCAGCTATTTAGGAATCACTTGAACCTAGAAGCTTAGGGCCAGCCTTGTCTCAAAAATTGAAATAGAGTGGTTAATAAGGTATTTTTATATGTATTTTAAGACAATTAAAAATAATTTTAAAGATGGTTGTTGGTGGTGCACGCCTTTAATCCATGCACTCAGAGCAGTGGCAGGTGGATCTCTGAGTTGGAGGCCAGTCTGGTCTACATAGTGAGTTCCAGGACAGCCAGAGCTGTTACACAAAGAAACCCAGCCTTAAAAAACCAATAAATAAATAAATAAAAATAAACAAATGACAAAAAAATGTTTAAATGGTACTTTGATGTTATGTCCACTTTGGAACTTTTTAAAATTAGGAGGTAAGAAGAGGAGGGAATTCAAGGCCAGTGTGGACTACCAGCAGATCTGATATCAAACAATAGTAGCTGAATTGAATATAATAGTACATGTCTTTAATCCCACCACTCTGGATAGAGGCAGGTGAATCTCTGTAAGTTCCAGGCCAGCCTAGTCTACATAACAAGTTCCAAGTCATCAAGGGCTAGACAGTAAGACCCTGTCTCAAAAAAAGAAAATCCAAACCAAATAAACAAAACAAACAGAAATAACAACAAAAACCATACAGCACATATAGAGATCATACATACACTTTCAGGCTTTATTTGAAAAAAGGAAAAAAAGTCATATCCAAAAATTTAGGACCTACATTTTTGCATTAATGCTGTCTCTTTACTACTAACTACATGCCCCCCTCCAAACTGTTTGGCCTCTTGAGATCTATGTAGTTTTGTTTTGTTTTTTGTTTGTTTGTTTGGTTTTTTGAGACAGGGCTTTTCAGTCGCTATGGAGCCTGTCCTGGAACTAGCTCTGTAGACCAGGCTGGCCTCAAACTCACAGAGATCCACCTGCCTCTGCTTCCTAAGTGCTGGGATTAAAGGCGCCACCACTGCCCGGTTTATGGAGTTTGTTTTTTTTTTTTACTTAAGCTTCTTCCCCCCCTTTATTTATTTATTTATTATGTATACAATATTCTGTCTGTGTGTATGCCTGCAGGCCAGAAGAGGACAGATGGTTGTGAGCCACCATGTGGCTGCTGGGAATTGAACTCAGGACCTTTGGAAGAGCAGGCAGTGCTCTTAACCTCTGAGCCATTTCTCCAGCCCCTTTTCCCCCTTTTTTACTTAAGTTCCTCACCACCACCACCCCGTCCCGAGAAAGGGTTTCTCTGTGTAACAGCTCTAGTGGTCCTAGAACTTGCTTTGTAGACCAGGCCACCCTGAACTCACAGAGATTTACCTGCTTCTGCCTCCCAAGTGTGCTAGGATTAAAGGCATACACCACCACCCGGCTACTTAAATTCTAAAACTAGAAAGTCACTTTTTATAGTACAACTATATGTCATCTACCAGCTAGAAAACGTAAATGTCCTAGCCAGCCAATATCTCAGCAACTGCAGATAAACTTTAGTATCATTCCCAAGTGGACTGGTGGGCATGGTGGAATACATTTATAATTCCATACGTGAGAAATGGATATATGAACATTATCAAGGCTAAATTATTATTTAGCCTGAGCTAAAATGAGACCTTTTTTTTCCCCAACAAATCAAATATCCAGGCATTGTGGCACATACCTTTAATTCCAGTACTCATGAGGCAGAAGTAGGCAATCTCAGTGAGTTTGAGGCCAGCCTGGTCTAAATAGAAAGTTCCAGGTCAGCTAGAGCTACACAGTAAGACCCTATCTCAAAACAAGCAAACACAAAACTCAAATAAAACCAAACAAATACAAAATAAACAATAAAAACTTAGGTGGGGGTGTCGAGATGAGTTCTTGGTAGAAGGCTTGCGAGAGAAGCAGGGGCAGGTGGTGAGACAGCACCTAAGAACTACACCGAATCTTCCAATCTTGCCTGAGAGCTGACGGCACCATGCTGTTCCTCACTCTCTCCTGATTATATAAGCATCGTTCTTCAATCATCCATGAAGCCTTCACCATCACCTCTCACCAGGGATCATCTTCTGTGTTCCAGAGCACTTGGCATCGGCACTATTAGTTGTTTTACACCCTTTGTCCAGTTGTACTTCAAATTCCTCATTCATTCAACAAACACAAAGCAGCTGCAGAAAAACAGGTCCCTGCCATCATGCTTATTTTCCAATGGGCAAGGATGATAAATATTTGGGGACATGTGCAGCAGGGCAATTATCTAGGACTGATTGGCAGGGGTGAGGGCTACTTCCTCTTTAACAAGGCAAGTCAAGTTTTTACTACCAGCACTCTTGAGGCAGAGGCAGACGGATCTTTATGAATTCAAAGCAAACTTGGTCTACATAGTTCTAGGCCAGCCAAAGCTATATAGTAAAACGCTGTCTCAAAAATAAAAAATTAAATAATTAAAAGGCAGATCAGGAGTTGGAGAGATGGCTGAGCTGTTAAAAGCACTTGTTGTTTGTTTTTTTAAAAAATATTTATTTATTTATTATGTATACAATATTCTGTGTCTGTGTGTATGCCTGCAGGCCAGAAGAGGGCACCAGACCTCATTACAGATGGTTGTGAGCCATCATGTGGTTGCCAGGAATTGAACTCAGGACCTTTGGAAGAGGTCCTGAGTGCTCTTAACCACTGAGCAATCTCTCCAGCCTAGCACTTGTTGTTTTTACAGAAGACCCAGGTTTGGTTCTCAGCACTATATGGTGGCCCCCAACCATCTATAACTCCAGTTCCAAAGGATCTGATGCCCACTTCTGGCCTCTGAAAGCACCAAGTATGCATGTGGTACACATACATATATGCAGGAAAAGCATTCATATATAAAAATGATAATAAATAAAATCTTAAGATTAAAGAGCAGATTAAGTGGAGACCTGAACTGCAAGTAGGAGCCAACCATGAGAAAACCATAAAAAGAGAATTCCAACCCAAGGAAAAAACAAGAGGAGCAGAAGTAGCTAGTGTACCTGAATGACAGGGAGTGCTATGGTTTGGGTGTGAACTGCGCCCCAACCATAGGCTCATGTATTGAAGGTCTGGTTTCCAGATGAAGGCACTGAAAGGTGACTGCATCGTGAGAATGCTGACTTCATCACTGCTTTAATTTATTAATGGGTTTCAAACTAAACGGGCCAGTAGGACATGGAGCCTGGCTGGAGAAAGCAGGCCGCTAGGGAGCATGCATGACTCCAGACCATTACAGTCTATGTCTCTCTGCTTCCTGACTGCTGACAAGGCAGCTCTGCTCTACAATACTCTTCTACCATGATGCTCACATGCCCAGATAAATTAAAGCCAGCATGTATGGAACAAAACCTCTACAACTGTCTTTCTTCCTTTAAATCATTTCTTTCAGATACTGTCAGAAAAATGAAAAACCAAAATAGGAAAGCCAGACAAAATGAGATTAAGTAAGAAGGGATACAGAAGGGCATGGCTGAGGCAGGCAGATCTCTGTGCATTCAAGGCAAGCCTGGTCTACATAGTGCTTTTCCAGTCAGTCATGGCTACACAGTAAAACTCTGTCTCAAAAAGAAGATTAAGCCAGGCAATGGTGGCGCATGCCTTTAATCCCAGCACTTGGGAGGCAGAGGCAGGCGGATCTCTGTGAGTTCGAGACCAGCCTGGTCTACAAGAGCTAGTTCCAGGACAGGCTCCAAAGCTACAGAGAAACCCTGTCTCAAAAAACAAAAAATAAATAAATAAATAAAACAAAAAAACCTATATTAAAAAAAAAAGATTAAGAAGAAGAAAAAGAGGAGGACGAAGAAGGTATAGAGATTCTATGAATGACTAGCCTGTACTGTTTAGTATTCTAAAGGCCGGCATTCAAAACATATTTGAGTTTTCTTACCATTTATAGTTTTGAAAGCGTCCACTTACTTTTGTTCCCAACCATTGTGCTACTAAATCCACCATCCTTCCCATCCCTCCAATAAACAGTTTTACAGTGTGGCTGTCTGGCCCTGGAATCACTTACCCCTTTAATGAAGATAGGTTTGTCCTTTATGCCAAAGTTCCAGATCATGATATCCCCCCCTTTGGAGCCCACAGCAAGGGTACTGGGATGAGTCGGGTGCCATGCCAACGATGTAGTCCTCCTGTCAAAGGGGGCGGCTTTTTGGAATACCCGGTAAGAAGCCAGAGAGTGCAAAAAGGACTTCTGGAGACCCTAATACAGAGAAAATAGAATTAATGCGAATTCACTGCATTAAAACTGATGTCCTGAGCTGGGCATGTGGCACACGGCTTTAACTCCAGGATTCAGGAGGCAGAGGCAGGTGCATTTCTGTGAGACTAAAGCCAGTCAGCTCTACATATAGAGATCCAGGCAAGCCAAGGCTACATAGTAAGGTTTTTTGTTTTTTTTCTTTTTTTTCTTTTTTCTTTTTTTGGTACCTGGAGGGACAGCCATGGGTGCTGGGAACCAAACTCTTATATTTTTGGTTGTGAGCCTAGCCTTTAACGGCTGAGCCATCCTTCCAGGCCCATAGTGAGATCTTGTCTCAAAAACATAAATAAAAATTAAATTCGGGTCCTGGGTAAACTGTCACTCCTTCATAGATAAGCATGAAGTCTTCTCTAGTCTTGTGCATGGAATATCTGCAATGTAATGTTAACTAATCCTGGAAACAAAAGGGCAGAATGCTCCTTGACTGGGCATTCAGTAGGCCAATCATCATAGCCAGGTGACCGGACCACCCTGATAATCTGCTGAACCAATTTATCATCTAGTTAGAGCTAGCAGTAGTAGAAGCCCTTTGCACATCTCAGAAAGGAAACATCTCACCTGCTGTAGTGATGACCAAGTGGCGTTGCCCAACTTCTGCTGGTAAAGATCCCTGATGATGCTGTTACTCCGTGGCGGGGTCTGTAGGCCAGACAACTCTGCCAAAAGGCAGCATGACTCACATTTCCTGCTGGATACTGCCAAGAAGAACACATACACATTATCCTCTCCACTGTCTCAAGAAAGGTTTTTCCCTGAATCCCTTTGCTATCTCATTCAGTATAGCCATCCTGTATCATCTTTCCTAAAAGCCTTTCCATGCACTGCTGAGTCTCACTCAACCCAGGAAAGAAATAACGTTTCCCCCAAACAGTAATTCTGTTCTGAAACTAGGTAAGACCTTGCAGGGTTCCTTAGAGTTGAGCCAAAGAGATACCCAATAAAGTACACTGCAGGCTCTTCTTATATGGGATGACATAATTAGCAGGAGATGAGGGACAATCTTAAAAATCACATGCCAATGGAGAAATGGCTCAGAGGTTAAGCACATTGGCTCTCTTCCAGAGGTCCTGAGTTCAGTTCCCAGTAACCACATGGTGGCTCACAACCATCTATAATGAGACCTGGTGCCCTCTACTGACCTGCAGGTATACATATAGTATATATATATGTATATTATGTATCCATGCACTGTATACACAATAAATTTAAAAAAAGATATCCTCAATAAATGGTAGTTATTGAAAAAAATCACATGCCAAAAATTTCTAGAACAGCATAGAAGTAATTGCTTAGGAAAGATGTTTGTCAACCTAAATGCCCTTCAACTGAAGAATGGATTAGGAAAATGTGGTACATTTACACAATGGAGTACTACACAGCAGAAAAAAATAACGACATATTGAATTTTGCAGGAAAAAGGATGGAGCTAGAAAACATTGTTTTGAGTGAGGTAACCCAGACCCAGAAAGACAATTATCACATGTACTCACTCATAGGTGGTTTTTAAACATAAAGCAAAGAAAGCCAGTCTACAAACCACAATCCCAGAGAACCTAGACCCTAAGAGAGACTTACATAGATATAATCTACATGGGAAGTAAAAGGACAAGAGCTCCTGAGTAAATTGGGAGCATGGGGACCTTGGGGGAGAGTCGGAGGGGGAGGAGAGAGGTAGGAAGGGGAGCAGAGAAAAATGAAGAGCTCAATAAAAATAAAGATGATGTTTGTTTAATCTTATATTAAAATACTATGGTGGTGCAAAACTGTAATCCTAGCATTCAGAAGGCTGCAGCAGAAACAGCTTGAATTTGAGGCCAGCTTGGGCTACACAGCAAGACTCTATATTAAAAATAATAATAATACTATAACAAGCAGCTATTACTTAAGGGGGAACCAGAAGGATCCAGTAGGGTTTAGAAAAGCTCAAACTGATTAGGTTGTTTCCAGGGAGGGGGAGGTAAACCAGAGTATAATGAGAATAAAGCAATTTTGAATCACCAAGCCCTATTCATGGACCCAATCTTGTAGGTCCTTTCTCTTGACAACTTTCCTTTCTTCTGAAGGATAAAAACCACTCCACCAACTCAGAGCGTTCCTAAAGCCCAGGTGCAAGCCCTGGTAAAGCCCTGAGAATGCGCTTCCTGAAGAAAGGAGGGAGACTTCAGACTCTCAGCTGAAACCCAAGGCCATGCAGCTAGCAACACTGACTGGAAATTCAGCAACCATGAGCCTAAGAGCGGTAGGATGACTTTGAAACAGCATATATGTAAAACTTCTAAAATAAAGAAGGAAAATGGGGCCGGGCGGTGGTGGCGCACGCCTTTAATCCCAGCACTCAGGCAGCAGAGGCAGGCGGATCTCTGTGAGTTCGAGGCCAGCCTGGTCTACAAAGTTCCAAGACAGGCTCCAAAGCTAGAGCAGAGAAACCCTGTCTCGAAAAACCAAAAAAAAAAAAAAAAAAAAAAAGGGTTGGAGAGAAGGCTCAGAGGTTAAGAGCAGTGGCTGCTCTTCCAGAGGTCCTGAGTTCAATGCTCAGCAACCACATGGTGGCTCACAGCCATCTATAATGAGATCTGGTGCCCTCTTCTGGCCTGCAGGCACACATGGAAGGAATGTTGTATACATAATAAATAAATAAATCTTAAAAAAAAAAGTGTGGACCGTGGGTCTATAGTAATGAAGTCCATCTTCTTCCTGTTACCTGGAGTGGAGGTAGGGGGCGGTTAAGACTAAACTCTTTGGTATCAATGAACTGGCAAATAAAATGCAGTCCGAAGTGGCAAACCACTTGCTTTGCTTACTCGAGGCCTGAGTTGGAACCTTAAACCTCCCAAATAAAATCACAGCCTCAGGCGACGGGGACCAGAAACTGCTTCAGGACCCTAGGCATAAGCACCCCACCCCAGCTTCGGCCTCCGGCCTGAGCACCCTGAACCACCGGAAAACGAAGGCAAGCAGCGCAGGCCGTACCGAGACCCTGCGCACACAGCTTCTTGGCTTCGGGCTCCAGCTCCTGAGGACTTCTGGGGCTTTTGCTCTTGAGGAGCAGCGCAACGTCGGGACACTTCTGGGTTTCTGCGCATTTCTTGGGAACCATGGCGTACTCCGCGAAGAGATATCAAGCGCAATGTTAAAATAACGAAGCGATGACTAAAAGCCTCTGAGGAGAGAACAGGAAGGGACTACGTACGAGGCAGCGCCGACGCAAGTAGCTCGGCTGAGCCAACTTCGCGCCAAACGCTCCTAGGGCAGCTTTACTTTTAAGCCTCGTCCCGCCCCCTCAGGGCCGCCCCGCCCCTCGGAACCGCCCCGCCCCCTCGGGACTGCTACGTGGGGGGCCACCTCGCCCCCGGAACTGCCCCAGACTGTCTCGCCCCCTCGAGCCTGCCCCGCCCCTAGATGCCCCGCCTCTTCCGGGGAGGCGGGGCACGTGGGGTACCGCATGGAGTTTTTGTTTTGTTTAACTCCCTAAGAACTGGAATGTCGTCTATGTATTGGGCCTGATAAAACTAGATTGTTTATATCCTAGCAAGAGTAAAGATCCAGCCGGGTGGCAGTGGCGGCGCACGCTTTTAATCCCAGCACTCGGGAGGCAGAGACAGGTGGATCTCTGTGAGTTCTAGATCAGCCAGGGCAACACAGAGAAACCTTGTCTAAAAAAACAAAACAAACAAACAAGCAAAAAGATCCAGGTTTCTAAAAATATGAAAATGTCCTTGTTTCCTCTTGCTTCACAGATGTATTTTACCCCATAGATACTGTAGGGAAGGACAGGTGGTGGCGTGTGCCAGCTCTAACTCCCAGGATTGAGGAGGCTGAGACAGAATAGTTAACCTGGACTACACTGTGACAGGGATCAGATAAGAGTGATCCCTGGTGTGCTATCACACAGCAAGGTGACTGTAGTTAAATATCAGATGCTGTATATTTCAAAAAAGGGAGAAAGGTTTTGAGTGTTTTCACCATAAATGGTAGGATATTTGAGGAGATATGTTTAACCTAACTTAAACCTGTGTGTGTGTCAAACACCATGTACTCTTTATGGAGATTATTCTCCATAATTATGTATAATTTTTAAGCTTTTATGTAGCTAACTTTTTTTTTTATTAAAATGAAACTCTAGGGGAAAATAAAAAGTTGAACCTAGCCAAGCGCCAGTCTTAGGGATATCCTAAGATGGGCTTGAATTAAGAACTATAGGACAGGGCTGGAGAGCTGGCTCAGCGGTTAAGAGCACTGGCTGCTCTTCCAGAGGTCCTGAGTTCAATTCCCAGCAACCACATGGTGGCTCACAACCATTTATAATGAAATCTGGTGCCCTCTTCTGGCCTGCAGGCACATATGGAAGGAATGTTGTATACATAATAAATAAATAAATCTTTAAAAAACAAAAACAAGGGGGCTGGAGAGATGGCCCAGTGGTTAAGAGCATTGCCTGCTCTTCCAAAGGTCCTGAGTTCGATTCCCAGCGACCACATGGTGGCTCACAACCATCTGTAATGAGGTCTGGTGCCCTCTTCTGGCCTTCAGGCATACACGCAGACAGACTATTGTAGACATAATAAATAAATAAAAATCTTTAATAAAAAAAAACTATAGGACAGCCGGGCAATGGTGGCACACAGGGAGGCAGAGGCAGGTGGATCTCTGAGTTTGAGGCCATTACAGAGTTCCAGAATAGTCAAGGCTACACAGAGAAACCATGTCTCGAAAAACCAAAGTAAAGAAATAAGTATAATAATAAAAATGAATCCTTAAAAATATGTAAGACGATAACTAGAAAGATTCTGAGGAAAAATAAAGGTAATTTTAGTAGGCTTTTATGGGACCATTTCAGGGTGTTATCAGCCTCCAATGATAAGGATATTCATCTTTTTTAAATTTTGTTTGGTTTTCCTTCTTGTGTGGGTTTTGCTGTTGTTTAAGAGAGTCTCCAGTTGGAGAACTGGCTCAGTACTTAAGGACACTAGCTGCTCTTCTAGAGATCCCGAGTTTAATTCCCAGCAACCACGTGGTGGCTCACAACCATCTATAGTGGGATCTTATGCCCTCTTCTGGCAAAAAGTTGTATTTTATTTATTTATTATGTTCTACCTGCACTCCTATACATAAAATAAATAAATAAATTTTAGAAAATCCTTTAAAATAAAAGAGAGAGTGTCTCACCATGTAGCTCAGGGTGGTCTGGAACTCAGTATTTAAATTAGGCTGTCTTCCATCTCACAGAGATCTGCCTGCCTCTCCCCCAGAGTGCTGGGATCAAAGGTGTTTGCCACCAAATCTGGGTTAAGGTTATTTTCTTTTTCCCTTTTGTTGTTTGTATGGTTTTATTTTCCAAAATAGGTTTTCTCTATGTAGTTCTGGCTGTCCTGGAATTCACTTGGTAGACCAGGTTGGCCTTGAATTTACACTCACCTGCCTCTGCCTATACCGAGTGCTGAGATTAAAGGTGTGCGCCAACACCACCTGGCTTATAATGTTATTTTCTTAATCAGGCATGGTGGCATATGCCTGATCCCACTCAGGCCAAGGAAGAAAAATTACTTGAGTTCAACTCTAGCTTAGGCAACACTGTGAGTTCGGTACCAGACTAGGCTACACGATGTGGCCCTGTCTCAAAGCAAACAAACAACAACAGAACCCAAAAGCAAAAATAACAACAAACAAACAAAAGAGAATCTTATTTGTCTGGTTCAAGGAGGGATGCTTTTCTCATAGGAAATATCATGATTTGGCTTTAGGTGAAGGTATGTCTGTATTCCTCTGTGTGTGTATGATTAGAAGCATTCTTTTATTTATTTATTTATTTTTGGTTTTTTGAGACAGGGTTTCTCTGTAGCTTTGGAGCCTGTCCTGGAACTAGCTCTTGTAGACCAGGTTGGCCTTGAACTCACAGAGATCTGCCTGCCTCTGCCTCCCAAGTGCTGGGATAAAGGCATTCTTGCTGTGTTTTAAGTACCTTTGGCTCAAATTAACCATCATGCCAAAGTGGTACATTTGGGAGTAGCATGTTCTAAACCCATCAATAGGCAACCACAGGATTACATCTATTTTCTAAAGTCTCCAATCAGAGCAAAGCCTTATTTCCTTGACCCCTTCCCCCAAAGCATCCAATGCATGTCAATACCCTCTTAGAGCCGTGTCCTGTCTTCGGAAGGGTCAATTACCTAGAAGGCCTAAATGGACTGAGAAACTTGGATAGGAAAGTTAACTTGACTGGTAGTACCATGGAAATTTATTTTTTTTAAGATTTATTAATTATGTATACAGCATCTGTCTGCAGGTCAGAAGAGGGCACCAGATATTATTACAGACGGTTGTGAACCACCATGTGGTTGCTGGGAATTGAACTCAGGACCTCTGGAAGAACAGTCAGTGCTCTTAAGCTCTGAGCCATCTCTTAGCCATACTATGGAAACTTCTAATAAGGAGACTCACATACCAAACCCTTCCAGACTACAGGGGAACTGACGTACAGGTAGACCCTTCCATCCCCAAAGTTCCCCCTTTTCTATCCTATAAAATGCCAAAAACACCCCCACCCCGACCCCAGGCCCCTGGGCACAGTTTCATTTCCTTGGAGAGACTGCAGCCCTTCAGTTATTCTGATTACAAGAACAATTTTGCTTCTGGAGATTGTAATGGTCTGTCCTGTCCCTTTAAGAGACAAGCCATGCCCACTCCCTCCCCTGTCTGCTGAGGCAATCTGATCTTCAGCTTCCAGCCTGAGTCCCTTCCTTTTCCGTCTTCCTCTCAAAGAGGCAACTTCTGCCTCTTCCCACTTCTCCCCTTCCCTGCCTTCTGTCTCTCTCTCTCTATTTCCTTCTCCCTCTCCCTCCTTCTCTCTCTCTCTCTGCCTTTCTGCTCTTCTCTCCTTCTCCCCTTCCCTTCCATAAACCCACTAAATATCCAACCTCACTCTGTATGGCGTGCCTATCCATGTCTGTCTCTCGCCTGCTGTGTGGCTCCCTGCCTGGGACCAGCCACCTTCGGAGACCTGCAGCGTGGTCTCGTGGTGTGCCAATCTGTCTGTGTCTCTTTATGGTCTCCTGCGCTGTACCTGGGACTGGCTGCTCTCGGGACTCCCTGCCTGCTCTCTGCCTCTACACGGGGACCTGCAGCGTTTCTGCCGCTGCAGCCACTCAGGAACCTGAAGCATTTTTAATTAATCCATTACAGAGATGTCTGCTGTCTTTTATTTTCATATCACCTCCAGATCCTGATCTAACATCTTCCTATAATATGCCTTCTCTGTTTTGAAGAATAGTAAGACCAAATTTCAAGGACTATAAAATGTGATAAGTTGAAAGTAGAAGCATGGGGGAAGAAAGTGATGCATGATACGGATATTTTCTAAAACTTATCAGAGCCAGAGAAATGACTTGGCAGTTAAGAGCACAACTGCTCTTTCAGAGAATTTGGGTTCAATTCCTAGCACCCACATCAACACTTGTGTAACTTCTAGTTCTGTCCTCTCCAGGCACTTCACACACATGGTACACAGACACACATGCAGGCAAAACACCTATACACACAAAATAATGAAACACAAAATGTAAAAGAAGATGACTCTTGACTGTGTCCAGGAAACAGGGAGGGTCCCAGGCAGAGGGAGCAGGAAATGCAAAAACCAGAAGGGATTAATGAGCTGTGTTGAATTAATGAGCAAAAGAAATACTTAGTGCCAGGTTTTCCCAGAATCTGGTTTTTAGAACTGTGAAATTTTCCATGATGGATAGAACCAATTGTGAGCAATGGAAACCTGCCTTGCACACACCAATAAAACACTTTGTTTCAGATTGTGGTTTTGAGGCAACTTTAACCCACACTTTGCTTTGTTTCCTCATTTCACAATAAAACCTCTGCCTGGTAGCCAGATGCCATTGGTTCACAGCTGATGAGCCTCCAGGTGCAGGATGGACAAGTGTATTTCATGTGTCTATTTTCAACATGTTCATCTGATAAAGGGTGTGTGGTGTAGTGTTGCTCCAGTTTTAGGCTGTGGCTTTGAAACCCATTTATAGAAGCTTGTTTTTTTGTGGTGGTTTGTGTGT